>JARHVA010001472.1:2140000-2432500 GCA_037957365.1 Torreya grandis | reverse complement strand
TCTTTCATTTTCAATGCTTCTATGGATGCATATGTAAAATAATCACATGTCTAAATTTAACTAATTAAATTCTATAAATTCAGATTTGAATTTATTTTCTATGATTTCTTGATTGATATGCAAAGCTTAAAGCTAGCTAGATTGTTAGAAATGCACACAAAAGCTAAACTTTTACTTTATTAATCTTAGATCTAGAATGCACAACTAAAGATAATTAATTAAATGAATTTAAATACTAAAAATTCAAAGGAATTAATGTTATTTTTTTAATTTTCTAATTTGTATGAATGCATGTTAGTGGGATGATCTAAATGTTGAGCATTAAAATAAGTCGATTCATTTTTTTGTTTTAATTGTTTGAAATAATATACAAAACATGTAATCTAGTTAAATGATGATAATAGACAACTAACTTATTATTTTCCTAAATTTCCAATGATGCATGCAAGTGAAAGGAAGCTATATGTTGGAAATAAACAATCATAAATAGATTTGAGTATTTTATAATGATATGTGCAGCTATGATCATCTAAACTAGATGCTATTATATTTTATTTTTCTTTCATATTTTCATATTTTGAAATCTAACAAAATAAATGAATTGACATTTGTTTTATCATAATTGGTATTAAGCATGTGTCAATCTAATAATGAAAAACTAATGAGTAAAATAAAAATGTTTAAGATATGTAATAAATACACATAATTAATTGAGAACTTGATATAGTTAGCACTTGGACCTTATGTACTGCAGCAGAGATGGTGTGATCAACTGTAAAACTATGTGAGGTCATTGTGAATTAGGAACATGGCTCTATTTAAATTTGGGACAAGTCCATATTATTTGGACAAGGTTGGTTTGTGTTGTCATTTTTAGGGTGCACTATCATCTAGTAGGTTTTTTTCCCTATGTGTAAACTTAGATCAATGTGTCTTCACCTATAGGTCCTATATGTGTGATCATATATGTTTGATTCACTATGGGAGCCACTGTGTACTTTTTTATTCACTTGGAACTCTAGCTCAATGACAAAGAGGAACATATACATAAAATGAGAAAAAAATGTTAGGGTCTAAAGTTTTGGTTGACCTCAACACCTCCTATGTTGAGTGATTCTTACATACTAATACTCCAAAGAGGGATCAAACTTCATGTAATTATCCCATGTTATGATGGTGTGTGTGAAATACAGGTGTAATGCTATATGCTAGTGCAATCCTGATGTAATTAAAGTGCTTGAACAATGACTTCTAACTTTAGAGGTGTATTCAAACTTAGCTCAAGACTATTTGCATTGTATGGACTTATAATTACAAAGAATAGGTGCTTTCATCTCAATGTGTAGTTAGAATAATTTTGGTATTTGTAATATGGAAGCCTCTTACCCATTAGTGAACAAATGAATGGAACATGTGATTATATAGTTGTATTTTGATAATTTAATCAAACTAGACTTTTGAAATGTGTAGGATGATCTATTAGGTTAATTTTAATTTTAAAAATTAGACATTTTTGGTGTGAAGATGAAGTCAATAGCTTCAGACACTACCAACCAACGAGATTATCCTAAAGGAGTGGCCTTATCTGAAGAGAAGAGGCAACTATACTAAAAGTGTGAATCAGTCTAATAGTGAGTATAGGCTACTTAGAATGAAGAATAAGAGTATCAAGTATCAACATTGCCTAAGGATAGAGGGTCATCCACATAAAAGTAGATGAAGGGTAGTTTGGAACTATGGAATTGAGCATAGTTTAAGTGTACATAAGGAGTGGTCACAAGTGCATTATTTTAAAATTAAATATTAATTTTAGTGACTACATTTCCCCACCCATTTTAGTATATTAATGTAACAAAGTAAAAGTACTTGAGTAAAATAAAGATATTTATAGTTGAGCTTACTTGCATTGAGTAGGCTTGGATGTAGACCACACGTTGAACTGTGCTTCATGAAAATTTACAATGAAACATGTATATATAATTCCTTTATTAGGATGTAAATATGAAATAAAATAAAATAAAATTATAGATCAAATAACAAGAAATGAATACACTTTTTGTGTATGCGAACTATTGCATTTTTTGGTGCAAATTTGGTGACTAGAGAGGGTATAACCCTTGAATTTTTTTTTTCATTAAAACACTTAGATTGGACTATGTATGCCCCAATCCTCATTAGTAGGAGATTTTTATTAAGAACTCAAGATGTATTTGACTTCATCATTTCACAACTCAAGGTAGTACAATAGCTTGGAATCCCTGTATGAATTCTAATAGATTATTCTGGTGTAAAATTGGTGTAAAAGGCTAAATTAACCATTACAGATAGAATAAGATTATTTTTAGTGAAAAACGAGTGCAAAACTAGTGCAAAACTAGTATGATCTAAGTCTAGTGTATATAACATAAAGAATGACATGAATTACCATTCCTTATGTGAAAACTAGTGCAAAACTAAGTAAAAAAGTGAGCATGTGCCACGTAATGTCCAAAATATGAGATTTTAGTATATTGATTCTAATAACAAAGTGATATCAACTAACATTCTGATTAAACTTATGGAAATTTATGGAATACATGTTGTGCGTGATGCCCCTGATTTGAGTAAAATCCATGATAACCTATGTATAAATATATATTTTTGAGTAACTACTAAAAATTAATTTTTAGATTGAGTATAATTTTGAGAATTTTATAAAATGATGTTTTTGACACCTAGGATGAAAGCACAATGTTCTAGACAACAACACCCTGTTATGTTTCACCAAATGGTTTAGTTCTATCTAAATATGTTTTTTGGGGAAAAAATTGTATGCACTATCATTAATTGAATAAATACTATCATTTTTTTCTTACAATGCATTGTTACAACTTAGTCTTTAAGAAAGTCCATTGTATATGCACCCTCTTTTGAGGTGAGTTGTGACACTTGCATAATAAATTAGCTCAAAATAAAAATTTATGCAAATGATGTTATAGGAAAAATTGAAATGTAAAGTAATAATGATAACATTGGAGATCATGACATCATATTGATAATCTAAGAAAAAATAAAAAATAAAAAATAATATATATATATATATATATATATATATATATATATATCAAACATACATAGTGTCATGTCTATATATATGTTATCAATTAGGAACATAGTGAATAAATGATCATAACTAAGTACTTAAAACTAATATATAACCACTCAGGGAGATGCATGATATTGAACATGGCAGAAGGAAACTGGGATGATGTAAGATATCTATCATGACATTGCAAACTAAGCAAACAATAATAAATAAGAGTTATGACCATGATATATATACAAAGATCACACACACAATTACAAAAAACATAGAAGAAGGCCAAGGGGATGCATATAAGGGACACGTTCAAATCACACACACAAAAAAAAAATACACAATAAGGCTTAGATCCACAAATAAGGACGTGTTCAAATGCCCATAAACCAAAGCAATGAATACACACAAAGCATAAAACAAATAAGCAAACATGATAAACATGCATATATAAGTGAAATTGATTTACATAAGTAATTAGTATCATCATGATATATATCAACTCAAGTATCCAGTAAGATAGCAATGTGAAATTAAGTGAGCAAATATGGAATATGCCCACAATGCAATGTATTGTAGTAGGAATAAAAGGGATAGTCATAGAGTGATAAAACTTGAGTAAAATATGCCCCCAATTTTTTTTTTGTGATGCATAGAAGCTACATAATACCTATGAATATTTTTTATTTTATAAATTAGACCATATGTTCACTAAAATAAGTCTACTATAATCAGACAAGAGTGCCACATGTTACTATCTAGGAGCGAGTAGTTTTATCTGTGTAAATTTTCTAAGTCTAAGACAATATCACCATTTGTAACTGTATTTAAAAGTGACAATATGTATGTTCTATAACTCACTCAAGTACACTTGTGAAGAACATTTGATATAAAATTGGATATAGAGAAGTATTGCATATACTAAAGCACAAATCAACTAATGCAAATAAATTACACATATCATGTACAAGTCACAATTTTTAGAATTTTCTAGAATATTTTATATTTTTAAAAATATATAACTAAAAAAAGAAAATATTAACTAGTGACTCCTATAATAACCTCACAATCAATAGGTCATGTATCTAACATAGTAAGGATGACCTCTCATGAATGGAAAGTATCATGGCACTTGAAAGTAACTAGTTTCAACTCAAAATCTAAAAATTAATTTGGCTTTTTAACATAAGTGCCACTATCATGATGATAATTTGTATTATGTTGTGTATGTTTTTTATCATTTTGAATCTAGGAGTCTTTGGAACCCATCATAGAATATAATAACTCTATGTTTGTATTCTTTGTGGAACACTCTTAACGCCTTGTAATATCAATTTAAGATGTGTTGGAGTAGAGAGTGGATCTCTAGAATCTATGACAAAAGTCTAATTAAGTGTTTTTTTGAGGTTAAGTCTCCTTTTGTTAAGCACGACATATACTGAGAGGGGGGGGGGTGAATCAATATATTACATATCTTTTTACTGAATTTGATTTCTTTTTTTAACCAATTAATCACACATTCAAGATATGCAATAAAATTGAAACAATAATTTACACCACATGAGAGAGAGAGAGAGAGAGAGAGAGAGAGAGAGAGAGAGAGAGAGAGAGAGAGAGAGAGAGAGAGAAAATTTTTTATGCAAAAACCTAAAGTGGAAAAAACCATAGAGAATAATCTCAAGTATATGGATGAGTACCAACTCAAAATACAAAGTTTACAAGCACTAACTTGCAGGAGCACCAACCCATTTGCCAAGCACCAATACAACAACTATTTGTGAGCACCAACCCATAGGAGCACAAACCCCTCTTGTGAATAAAACACAACTATATCTCAATGTTGCTTACTCAACAAATGATAGAAATCTACAATATCCCATGATTTTCTCTCTTTGAAAATAAATACAAACCATGCACTCTCTTGCATATTACAAATGGCTTCTCAAGCCTTTATTTATAGCTTTTCAAATGAACTTTGGCATTCACCCTTTTTGAACCTTCAATCCTCATGGAAAATGGCACCAAACTTGCATGACCCTTCATATCCTTGCATTTGAAAAGTCATATGGTGACCCTTCATAAGCAAAAGTGTATTTTCCTCTTTTGTCTTTATCTTGATGACTTTTCGTATTCCTTAAAGTGTCCCTTCATGGAAAAATGTGCCATACCTCTTTTGTCTTCACATGGTGACTCTTGAAATTCTTCGAGATGACTCTTTATGAGAAAATACATTCCATTCCTCTTTCATTTTTTACCTCGTGATTCTTTACTTCCCCATGGGCCCTCTTTTGACTTATATGCAACCAAAAAAATATTCATTAATATTAAATAAAATTAACACACATTAGCCAAGATATGAATATTAAAAACATCATTAAATGCAATGGGGCCTTTATCACCAATAATGCTAGACCTTTGACATCAATGAAAATATTTCCAACAATCTCCCTCTTTATCATTAATGGCAACCTCAAACTAAAATTGCCATATCCTGAAACCTGCACATACTACTATCTAAAAAACATATAGTAACTCCCCCTTATTGTAGCAACCTATACATGTTCTCTATACCTATTTCTACACCTGTACCTATACTTGTTATTCTCTCCCTTTGAAATCAATGGCAAAGGACCTATCTGAAGCTAACACTTAGCTTTCCCTCAACTGATGCTGAACCTCAATAGTAGAAAGTAAAAAAAATTACTCCCAACTTCTCTCACAGATACTCAAATGTGTCTTTTGGTAGTGCCTTTGTGAAATTATTTGCAATCTGCTTTGTAATATGGATATACTCCATCTTAACCTATTGATCTGCAACCTGTTCTCTTAAGAACTGATATCTAATGGGAATATATTTTGTTATTAAATGCATCATTAGATTCTTTGAAATATTTATAGCACTTATGTTATCACAAAAAATATAAATAGGTTCATCATACTTTACCTTGATATCTTCCAAAATTTGCTTCATCCAAAGCACTTGAGTACAACATAATATCACTGTAATATATTCTTTTTTCAGCTATAAAAAGTGATACTAAATTTTGCTTTTTACTTAACCATGATACTAAGCTATCACCAAGGAAGAAATCTCTTTCACTTGTACTCTTTCTATCATCTAAGCACCCTACCCAATCTAAATCTGTATAAACAACCAAAGTGAAATCTCTACCTATGGGATACCATAATTTGTAATCCAATGTCCCCTTGATATATCTGAATATTTTCTTCACCAACTAAACATGACTATCTTTTGGAGCTAATTGATATCTTGAAACCATACCTACTACATGCATGATGTCTAACTTTGATGTTGTTAAATATAAAAGACTACCAATCATAGATCTATACAAAGATTGATCTATAATAGGTAAATCTTCATCTTTGTTCACCTTATTTCCTATACACATTGGTGTGCCAACTGGTGCACAATCTTCAAAACTAAATTTCTTCAACATTTCCTTGGCATATTTACTTTGAGATATAAAAATTCTTTTATCTGACTAAAATATTTGCAATCCTAAAAAAATGACAATTTTCCAAGCATAGACATCTCAAATTCTTTTGACATATTATCATAAAATTCTTTTATCATCTTTTCAATATTTCTTCTAAAAATGATGTCATCAACATATACCACAACAATCAATTAATGCTCACCTTCTATTTTGATGTAGAGATTTCTATCAACAAATCTTCTCTTGAAACCTTAATCCTTTAGGTACTTATCAAGTCTTACATACCAAGCTCTAGGAGTTTATTTCAATCCATACAATGCTTTCTTCAATCTGCATACATGGCTACTAATATTTGAGAGAATAAATCCCTCAAGCTACTCAATGTAGACCTCTTCTTCTAGATTCTTATTCAGGAAGGTAGATTTGACATCCATCTGAAACACTTTAAAATTTTTAAAACACTGCATATACAAGAAACATGCTAATAGCCTCTAACCTTGTCACTGGTGCAATTTTTTTTTCAAAATCTATTCCCTCAATCTGAGCATATCTTTTACATACTAATCTTGCTTTATTTCTGGTCACTTCTCTATTTTCATTCAACTTATTTCTATAAACCCATTTTATTTCTATCACATTGTGATTTTTTGGTCTAGGCACTAATTTCCAAGTATCATTCTTTTCTATTTGATTTAATTTTTTATCCATAGCCTTAACCCAATGCTTATTATGTCTAGCTTCTGAAAAAGTTTTAGATTAAATTTTAGATAACAAAGAGAAATTAACTTGCTCAGATTCACTTACCATCATTCTTTTGGTGTGAATTCCTTCATTTAAGTCTCTAATGATGTCACTTTCATTATTATTTCTCTGAACATATTTGGATAGAGTTTTGATGTCTTTTTTCTCCTTCTTCTCATCTTTATCTGATTTTTCAAAATCTTTCTCTTTAATGGTTTTAAGAATGTCTACTAGATCACTGATTCTTTGTGTTCCATCTTCTTCTATCCTGATACTTGTACTTTCAACATTTTTTTGATTCTTTTGTTATAAGATTTATAAGCTTTACTTTTTCAAAAATAACCAAGAAATATACCTTCATCTGCTCTGAATTCAAACTTAACAATTTTTTTATCGATTCTCTTTATGAAGCATCTGTTGTCAAATTTTTTGAAATAATCAACTGTTACTGGTTTGTCTTTCCATAGCTCATAAGGAGTCTCGTTACTATTGACTCTTAATAATGATCTATTCTGAATATGCACTACTATAACAACTACCTCTCTTCAATATTTATCTGCTATCTTAGATTCATTTAGCATTATCCTCACCATCTCCTGAACTATTCTATTTTTTTATTTAACTACTCTATTTTTCTATGGGGTTTTGGTTGTTGAATAATGTTTATTTATTCCATGGTCTTGAAAAAACTCAATAAATTGATCTGACATGAATTATCCTCCTCGATCTGATCTTAGACACTTAATCTTCAAATTAGTTTTATTCTCAACTAATGCTTTGAATGCTTTGAAATGTCTGAAAGCTTCTGATTTTTTCTTTAAAAATATTACCCAAGTCATACGTGAAAAATTATCAATAAGCAACATGAAATATTTCTCACCTTGAGTACTTTGAGTTCTCATAGGTCCACACATATCAATGTGAACAAGCTCTAGCATCTGAGTGGTTGAATACTCTTTTGTTTTGAACCACCTTCTAGCCTGTTTCCCATGCTAACAAGGTTCATAAAGCATGTTGAAAGGTTTTGTAATCTTTGAAAGATTTTTGATTGCTTTCTTCTTATTGATGTTGACAAGATTGTTAAAATTTATGTGCCCCATTCTCCTATGTCATAGCCAACTTTTTTCAATCTGTCTCAAACAACATCTTTGACCTTTGATGTCTGATAACATATATACATTATTCTATGTTCTCTGAGCATCTGTAACCAACACATTTGAATATTTTCTTCTAATTTCACAACCTTCTACATAAAACTTTAGTGTGTGCCTCTGATCACACATTTAACTTACACTCAAAATATTATGCTTAAGACCTACATATAAAATATTTTTTAGTTTTATTTCTACCATTATCCAAACTTAATGTACCTTTTCCAAAAATTCTAGCAGTAGTATTGTCTCTAAATTTCACTATACCACCATTGATCTTCTTTAAGGTTGTGAATTTGCTCTTATCTCCTATCATGTGCCTCGAACATCCACTGTCAATAAACCATGGCTTTTATTTATTTATTGCATGCAAAGTTGTCTACACCAAGATAGATTTTTTAAATTGTTTCTTTTGCCATGAACATGTCTAAACTTTCTTCTTGATGAATGGAGCTTGGTCTTTCTTGACTGACTCGAACACAATTCTATAGTACTAAGCTATGCGTCTAAAGTTGTTGCACTTATAACATATTATGGCCTCTTCATTAAATCTTGATAGAGGAGCAAAAGAGTTGTGGCTTCTGCTTGATTGTACATGAATTTCTTTCTCCTTATTTTTAAAATTGTTAGCCTTTTTTTGACATACTATTTTCTTATGACCATATCCATTATAATAAAAATAGTAACCATAAAAATAGGACCTCTTTGTATATCTCTGACTTGATTGCCTTTTATATCTCTATTCCCTCCAACCTTATTTATTTGAGATGTTCTCTGTATTCTTAATTTCTTACCTTTTTATTTCTTCTTTTGTAAGAGCTTCAACATAGCTCTTTCTTTTTTCCTTGTCTGTGAAAGTAATGACCTCCTCTTTCTCTTTTTAAAATCTAATACCTATCTTATCTAACATTGATCTTTGATTTTTTAATATCTTATTCAACATATTAGTGCTATTCTCAAATTTTGAATCATTGTTTGCTCTATCATTGATTGATTTATTTGTTTTTTCAAGATCTGATTTAAAAAAAATAATTTTAATAACATACCTTTCACATTCTTTACTTCTATTTTTAATTGTGTAGTTAGATCTTCTTCATTCTTCTTGGCTTCTTCAAAGTGTGCTTGTATATTTTCAATTATTTATTTTGACTTGTTTTCATTTTTCTCGATTTGGAGCTTTAAATATTTAATTCTTCTTTTCAAGAGCTTTTAACTCTTCTAAGGTACAAATGAGTTCTCCTTCCAAATTCACTTCGGCTTCATCCCATTCTTCTTCTTGATCATCTGTACTTTTATTTGTGGAGGAGTCTTCATGTATGGCCATGAATAGAATCTCTTCTTCTTTTGAATCACTGACTCTATTATCTTTGGCTGAGCTAAGATCTTTAAAATACAAACTCTTCTTCTCGAATTTACCTTTGAAATTCTTCTTGTATGTAGACTTTCCTTCTTCATTGTCATCATTACCCTTATTTGAGAATTTGGCTATAAAATATCGAATCTTTCCATAATTAAAACATTAAAAAGGTAATTTTCTTTGATATTTACCTGTACCCTTTTTTGGCTTGCAAATGAATAGAGCTCCATTGTCATCTTCATCATTATTAGAACTATCACTTGATTCTTGAATCTTAGCCTTCTCTTTCTTTGATGTCTTGAAAATAGCTTCTCTCTTTAACGGTTTATCTTATTTAGTCCACATCTCATATGCCGTAAGAATGCCATGAAGCTCATCCATCTTTAGCTTGGCTAAATTTTTCATCTCTTCAATTACCAAATTTTTTTCATCATATCTCAATGGTAGAGATCTCAAAACGTTTTGAGCCATAGTTGATTCTTATAAATTTTCTTCAAGATCTTGAATTTGATTAACTATTTGATCAACTCATAAAAGATAACTTGCTATATTTTCTTCCTCTTCCATCTTCAAACTCTCAAACTATCTTCTAAAAGTCTGAAGCTTAACTTGCTGAACCTTTCCATCACCTTTATAAATATTTTCAAGTTTTACCCAAGTTTCATGAGTAGATTTACATTGCATAACTTTAACAAATTTTGATTCACATTAATCACATAAAATAACATTTAAAGCTTTAGCATTATTTTTACTTGCTTTTTTTTTCTACTAGAGTAGTTACAAGTGTTTGTGGCTCTTCATATTACTCTGCCATTGCTTACCATATGTTAAATCTAATGGTCATCAAATAATTCTTCATCCTTATGCTCCAAAAAACATAATTCATCCCATCAAATAAATGTGCCTTATTTGTAGAAAATCTTTTATGTGATTTGGCTATCGTGTTTTCTTGATCTACCTTCAAGCTGTAATTTAAAAAAAAAGAAACCTACTCTAATGCTAATTGTTAAATGTGAAATATAATGAGAGAGGGGGGGGGGGTGAATCAATATATTATATATCTTTTTACTTAATTTGATTTATTTTATTTAACCACTTAATCACACATTCAAGATATGTAATAAAATTGAAACAATATTTTGTACCACACAAGAGAGAGAGAGAGAGAGAGAGAGAGAGAGAGAGAGAGAGAGAGAGAGAGAGAGAGAGAGAGAGAGAGATTTTTACGTGGAAACTCAAAATGAAAAAAAACCACAAAAAACAATCTCAAGTATATGGATGAAGACCAACTCAAAATACAAAGTTTACAAGCACCAACTTGTATGAGCACCAACCCCTTACCCGAGCACCAACACATCAACTATTTTTGAGCACCAACCCCTTGAAAATATTTGTGAGCACCAACCCATAAGAGCACCAACCCCTCTTGTGTATAAAACACAACTATCTCTCAATGTTGCTTACTCAACAAATGATAGAACTCTACAATATCTCCTTCTTTTCTCTCTTTGAAAACACATAAAAAACATGCACTCTCTTGCAAATTACAAATGGCTTCTCAAGCCTTTATTTATATCTTTCCAAATGACTTTTGGCATTCACTCTTTGTGACCCTTCAATCCTCATAGAAAATAGTGTCATGCCCTTTGTATCCTTGAATTTGAAAAATCATATGGTGAAACTTCATAAGTAAAAGCATCTTTTCCTCTTTTGTCTTTATCTTGGTGACTTTTCATATTCCTCAAAGTGTCTCTTTATATAAAAATGCACCATACCTCTTTTGTCTTCACATGGTGACTCTTAAAATTCCTCAAGATGACTCTTCATGAGAAAATGTGTCCCATTCCTCTTTCATATTTTACCCCATGAATCTTTGACTTCTCCATGGGCCCTCTTTTGAATTATATGAAATCAAAAAAATATTCATTAATATTAAATAAATATTAATACACATTATCCAAGATATGAGTATTAAAAACACCATTAGATGCAATGGGGACTTTATCTCCAATAATGCTTGATCTTTGACATCATTAACAATATTTATAACACCTTTGAAATTTGGCCACTTGTTTCTAAAAATTTTACATAATTTTAACCTTTGCATGTTACTCAATTGATATCTACGTGTTGAGCATTGTTCCTGTTGTTAAAGTTTGGCATTGATGTTGTCATTGATGTCAAAGGTTCTTAAGAAAGGTGTTTATGAGGTCATTGATTTTTGTTTTAATTTGATAGCATCATTGAGAGGTATGAAATTGTTTGAGGAGAATTTAACACATGTGATAAAGGTATAAGAGCATCAAGAAGTGTTTTGAGGTTAGTTGTCAAATTTCAAGAGCTTGAGAAGCCTAGTCATGACACTAGTCATAACATAAAGAGACCTTGTAAGAAGGTATGAACTTGGTGACCTAGTGATATGGATTCACAAAGGAATAAGGGGACGTATGAGGTTATTTTATCATGCATATGAGGCATTAGATCACTCATGAGAGTTTCAAAGTGAGCCTACATGGGTAGGACCTATAGAAGTAGCATGCAACTAGACTAGCTCTAGACCCTGTCTGACCTAATGAGGTGTCATGAAGTGTTGTCAAGGCCTATGAATGATGTAAATCAATGTTTGATCATGAGATAGGTTTCTTGAGTTTGTATATGAGGTGTTGATAGCTTGGACAATGTTATAAGGTCAGTTTCAAGACCTAATGTGACTTACAGGTTAAGGCCTATAAATCAAAATGAGAAAACATGGCCTAATGGGCTATGAGGTTCTATTTCCAAGGAAAGAGCATGAGAATTGATAGATGTGTGTCATGTTTTTTCAAGTATGTTTACCAGGTTTCAAGTCAAAATTTGAATGTTAATGCATGAAAAGTTGGTTTGAGGTCTCTCGAGTACACAGAATGAAGGGTTCTCAACCCGAGAAGGAATTTCAAGTATTCATTGACATGTGTGACCTTTGCATGGGAACTTGATCTATTGAGGAGATATTTGGAAGGGTATTATCTAATATATATATATATATATAGGCATTAGTTTTGAAAATTAGGGGTAGTCCTTAATGAACAACCGTTAACACCAAAAAGAATTTAACCCTCTCTAAAACCCTAACACTAAGATGATGTAAAATATCTTATTCTAAAGTGATAATAATGGATTGGTATGGATATTTAAGTTATTTTAGGTTATATTTAACTTTTCTTGGCACCTCCAGGTGTGATTGGTTTGTTAGGTGAGTGAGTGGACCCTATAGGAAAGGCCTTGTTTATCAAAGATTTACTGTAGCAGTTAAAGTTTACCAAGTCAAAGTATGAAAATCATTGGATGGAGAATATTAAAACTTGTATTTTATGTCCATGGTTGTTTTTGAGCAATTTATAGCCATTAGGTGTGCTAAACCAGTCATACAAGTTGACTAGTCGCTAATAGGCCTAATGATGAAAACAATGAGAAACCTAGGCATGATTGAGAAGGTGATTATGGATGTGCTATCACGGATTAGGGATGAATACAAGTACATGGATATGTTTTTTAATACCTTTTATACATGTTTATGTTGTATATATGTTTTTAATATTAGTGAATATGATGAAAATAATGCTCATAAGTTGACCTATCTAGTTCAGATAAGACATTGAGGTACTAAACTATGAGATTGGTCTGCAAGACCAATATTACCATTTGATCATATTATCTATCCATTTGATAATGGTATAATGAAGTCATAGGATCATATACATGCATTGGATGTCTCTGAACTTGGTTCTAAATGTGTCTTAGGTCATTGTTTCCATGACTGTGTTTTGAGGCTAGTTGGCAGTTCCTGAGTGGCCGATTTGCAGAGAAGGATTTGAGTTCTTTTGCCCTATATAATGAAGTATAATGAAATTGGTGAAGTTTTTGAGTTATTTAAGGTTCTATTTATATGATTTTTTTCCATGGTTTTTTGATAAAATTATGTTTTTATTTTAGTTGTTCAAGACAAACTTTTTGGGTATGCACAATCCTAATTATGAACAGTGCTAATGACATGCTTCAAATGGTGGTTGGAGATAAAAGATGTCATGAACCTAAGGTGATATTGGTATGGGTATATTTTAGTGACATATGATATTTTATTTATATATGAGGAGTTTGAAAGTGTTCCAAGGAGTTCAAAGGGTAACATGTGCTAATTTAGGCCTAATTGAGTAGGTCTCCTTAAGGCCTAAAAGAGGTTTTTAGTCCTATATGCTATGACAAACCTATTTTAATGTTTGATTCATTTTTTTGGCATGTACATAAGGCCTATTTTATGGTAAATATAAATGGGTAAGTGTGTATGGCCAACTTAGGGGTGTATGAACATGAACCTAGTATGAGAACAAGGCCTAATAGGCCAATTTGATGAGTTAGAGAATGTGAGAATTGAAGCAAAAGATATAGAACTTTAAAGAGATAAATGAGGTATTATATACCATAATAATATAATAAATAAAATATCATGAAGATCTAATAAGGGTACATTAGATGACTATCAAGGTCAAATGACCTAATCTATCTTAAAGAGACCTAGTTGAGCAAAGGAGCCTAGAAGACAATTTGAGAGGAATAAAAGTTAGAGAAGAGATGAAGAAGGATATCATCATATGTTGTATGAGAAAAAAAATGTTTTGAAAGTGATGAAGGGTTTCAGTTAGCTGAGTTAGTTCTAAGTCATTTAAGGGGTTGGTGCCACCTTGCAAGTTGGTGCTTGTTAAAGCTTAATTGAGTTGTTGCTTAGCTAGCTTGGGTTGGTGCTCCAGGTGAAGTTGGTGCTTCACTAAATCCTGATGTTTTTTATATATGACTATAGTCCATTTATATATGTCAGTGGATTTTATTCCCCTTGAGGGTTTCCCACTCAAATAAGTGTTTTATGTGTTATGCTTTTGTCTCATGCTCATGCCTCTTAATGTGTTGCTAGTTCACTATATTATTTTGATAGATCATGAATGATAAAGTAAAGTTGTAATTTTTTTTTGAAGATTGATTCACCCCCCCTCTCAATCACTATGCTTCCAAAAATTGATATCAGATCTTGGTCCTTTAAGACAAGTCTAAATATCTTGAAGGTAATCCTAAGAAGCACAAGAATGTCTTATGATCAACAAGAAGAAGATAACATGTATGATGAAGTCTACTATGATAGTGCAAAAGGATAAGTTGAAGTAGACCTAGAAGCTGAGCTCATAAGTTCCCTTGATGATTTGAAACATCAAAATAAGACTATCAAGGATTCATGAGTCAATTAGAAGGGGTCAAAACAAGGTTTAAGTTAAAGGAAGTTGAGTATGACCATTTGAAGACAGAGCTAGATTCCTTGAAGGTTGAGCATGAGCAACTCATAGAAAAAATGAGCAAGTTTGAGAGAGAGTGTGAGAAGTCAAAACAAGTCAAGAGTACCAACATAAAAATACCAATCAAGCATCCCAATGCAATAAAGGATATGTCATAATGGAACCATGGTAAATACAAAAATGTTGTTTGCTAAATCTGTCACAATATAGGACATATCACAAGATTTTGATCCAAAAGAATTAGAAGGTTCACAAGATTCAAAAAGACATATGAAGATCCTAATATGCATAAGAAGGATCAAACACTGGTATGCAATCTAAAGCAAGTTAGAATGGATCATATTGATCTCAATAAGCAAGATGGACTATTCACTAAAGAGGAACAAAAAACCAAAGAGGATTCTATGCTAGCTTAGATTGCCTTTCACATTCAAGATGAAGGCATGAAATGGTATATAGATAGTGATTGCTCAAGCCACATGATAGGAGATATAAATAATTTCATCTCATTAAAAAATAATTTGTAAGAATAGTGAGGTTTGGAGATAACACAACTACCAATATAGTTGGCAAGGGTGTCTTGAGTTTGGACAATGGAAAGACCAAGACATTAAATGTGTTGTATATATAAGGTTTGAAACATAACCTACTTAGTGTAAGTCAAATGTGCAATTCAAAGCATTTAAGGAGATAACTACTTCATGTTACACATTGATGATTACACAAGAATGACTTGGGTTACATTCTTGAAAGATAAATTAGAAGCTCTTGACAAGTTCAAGGCATTCAAGGCTCTTGTTGAGAATGAGAAGAATGGGAAGATCAAGTGCCTAAGATCTGATAAAGGAGGAGAGTTTTGGTCCAATGAGATTGATGACTTCTGTGAGGTTCATGGAATAAGTATACAAATCTCAGTAGCTAGGACACCTCAATAAAAGGTGTAATGGAAAGAAAGAAGATGATAGTTCAAGAGATGGATAGAACTATACTAGAATGAGTCTATATTATCTGATGGATACTGGAGAGAGGTAGTAAACACTATTGTCTACATTTTGAATAGAGGATAGATAAGGACTAATGACAATGTTATCACCAAATATTGAACCTTAGAGGAGTTTTGTTAAATCCTACTCTAAAATTTTGGTAACATTAGAATACCTCTAGGTCTATGGGTTGCCTATAGTAGAGGTAGACCTCTAGGTTTATGGGTTAGCTCCCTAGATTGATCCTTAAGTGCTTATCACCTATACTAGCTGATTGTTTATGTGAAAAGAGATAGAAAGAAACATGATAATGATGTACTCTAACCAGGTGATACACCAAAATGATATCCACTAGAATACCTTGATCTACACTATGAAAGATTACTCACAAGACTGTCTTCCAACTTCTATGGGACTCCAACATAAGTATTTTAAACATGTAGGTGATATGTATTACATTTACTAAAGTGAAATGGTAAGAGGCCTAATATTAGACACTATTACAAATTTATACACGTAGATATAGGTAAGGACATTGACTACATGCCATGTGACCTGTTGGAGAATGAATTGCTTGAACATACTATGAGAGAGAGATGAATGTAAGGCTAGGTGGTTAACACTTATCATTCAACTTGTTACTACTATACACACTTATGAAAGGAATTTTAGAACCAAAATCAACTTCAATTATTTATGTAAATACAAATATCAATAGTCAAACCAGTAGGGCTTTGCCATACCAGACATGGACAAAAAAAATAAGAGCCAAAATGGCTTGCATTTATAGAATTTATGAGAGGAGAGATAGAAGTGGAGCTTAAGGGTCACAATGCCATTTTATAAGGCATGAGAATCAATTATTTTGTATAGGAATTAAGTATGAAATAGACCATGAAATTTATATTTGGACAAATGTCCTTCCATAGCTTGAAAACTCCTCAAATCTGGCATAGGACCCTTCAATTACCTTTTTGAAAAATGCCTTCATCATTTAACCTCTCTTGAACACTCCAAAATATACTATGAATATTTGTCACATATTAAATATAATGGGTGGGTTATAAAGAATCTTCAACATGCATTAGATGTGTCCCTAATTATTGGTCTTCTTTAAGACAGGTGTTCTTATCATCTACAGTCACCATCACTAGTTCTATAGGCCTGTCTTCACTTTGGCACCAAGATGATCTTCAGTTTCTCAATAAAATATTTGTGAGGGGTGATATGACATCTTTAAAGAGTTTTTTAATCCCTAAATCCATTAGGTAGACCTTAAAAGGCCTCCCAATTGGACTTATCACTTTCTCACTTGGTGGTCACTCCTCATTCTCAATGCCTTCCACATACTGCTTGAAGTGAAGGAGTCTTCAGAATAGTTTGTGTGCTTGTATAAATTGAGTAATGGGAATGAAGAGTTATATCAGGTCCTAATTGGCCTCCCTAAATGATCTTCATCCTTCAAGACTCCCTCACACTTGCAAAACCATTAAAATATGTCAATAAAACCTGTTCTGTACCGGGTTGTTTGTACAATAATCATGTGGGAAATAGAATAAGAGAGTCCTATACATGTTAAAAATAATTTTTAGACCAAAATATATCTCTTACATGCATTTCCATCCATATTTTTCCAATCTGGTAAAAATAAGGGTTTTGGAGGGTTTCTAGTGCTTTAGGCTCTTAAGGATTGTTCATATAATCATGATGTTGAAAACTAAAAAAATTTCCACAAAAGGAAATATTATGACCCTATTAAATCATACATAGATCCTTGTATCTCCATGAAATGTGTTCGTACCAGTGTGAGCATCTAAAGATGGCCTCTCGAGCTTGAGAGTGTATTCTACATACCCTGTTATAGCTTTGAGCTAATAATGACTTTCTTGTACTTGTTCTATGAAACTTAATGTATCCAAATCACATTATATCTCCCCATGAATATTATTTGATGCATTTTAATGTTCATCTAGTTATATAAATGAGATTGGACCCATTTAGGGATTTAGGCCTAGTCTAGGCCTAACAGGCCTGACTGTGTCTTTGATGCCCAAAACCACCTTGTGTAGTTTTTAAAGGATTTGAGGTCTTAAAAACCTTTGTTTTACCTCATTACAACTTTATAAACCCTTATATAATGTTAAAATCCTTCCCAACATCCTTTTTTGTCATTAATTCACCTAATCCTGCAATATAGACTGCCTAGGAGTGCCCTCTATTTGAGACAAAATAGAGGGAACTTACCAAGTGTTATTAGTAAAACCAAGGATATGAGAGGATAAATTAAGTCAATATGGTATTATATACCTATTTTTAGAGTTAAATTATATCAATAAGACTTTTAATTCCTTAAAAATCTCAAGGTAAACTGTGTAACATTGACTGTGTGCAAGGTTTGTCTATTAACCATATATTGAGGCTTGAACTTCAGTATCTATCCTATTTTATTATCCTATGTATCTCATGAGGTATATTTCACCATTATGAATGTCTTATAAAACATTATCAACACCCTAATCTTTTTCCAACTCCTCAAATCTCTCCAAAACTAGACCTAATTTATTGACTATGACTGTGTCATTTACTCAGAAAGAGGACATGCCAGTAGGTGAACATTTCATGTTATAACCTGATGTTCAATGCACTTAAATATTATTTAAATATATAAACTCATTTCATACTTGTTTGTGTTCATCCATGTCATGTATTATGGTTTATTATCCTTATTTCTCTATTGACACTAGTTTGAGTTGGTTTCTCCATTATAACAAACTATAGGTAACATTTTAAGACCAAAAAGGACCACTATAGGTGATAGTCTAGGTCAAAAATCTATGATTAAACTCCTTAAAATGATATTTGGGCTACTAGTTCTATTTATTATCATGTAAGGTCACTTGTTTGTAAGGTCTACTTATATTGGGTCTCATATGGTGATGTAAGGCCATTTGAACTCAGGATACTATATATAATACTGTCATTTCACAGTGAGGAATTGCATGAATTGGAGACTTTATTTTATCATTCTCTCATGGCCAATCAACCAACCTATCATGTCAATACACTACCTTTATGCCTAGGCTGCATGATGGAAACCATTAAGCCAACTTAGATCTCAGATATTTCACTATGGAAGGATCAAAAGAAAGGTAAAAAACCCTATTTTGGAGACTTTAAGCTAATTTGTCCCTTAAGTCACTATCTCCTCATATGAACATGATTATCAAGTCTACCTATAATCATGTGACCTTTGGAATATTTCAAATTCACTTTTCAATACTCTAGATCTTAATTGAGGTTCAAACAAGTTTAATCACCTAATGTTCATTGTTCTTCAGACCTCTGTAGGAGCTATCTTGTAGGTGTTATTGCAATATGAATGATAAAGATTTGCATATGGAAGAATATGTTGTCTCAAACAAACTCAAATCATCATTGGATAGCTCAAATATGTTATTTCAACCTTAGGGGACCTACCACCACTTTGAAAACCTCTATATATGATCCTCGTGACTGTGCAAGGCTACTCTTTGACCTTCCTATAGGTGGGTGACTACAAGGAATTGAATGTGTATATATGAAATGATCACTTTAATCCTCATAGGACAAAATTGAGGCTAATACTTTCAAAGGAAAATAACCACCATGAAATGTGAGAGTGACTCCCATTCTACTTTTGTTTTGAAGCCACTATAGGAAGACAACTCTATAACAAATGAAATTATCTGCAAACTAGCCATTGAAGTCTCAAATAGTAAATTGAGGTAATTGTGCCCTTTTCATCTATTCCACACATGTAAAATAAATTGAGAACCATGTGAGGAGGATGTCCACATTATATATAAACATGTGTAACACCTAGTTTGTATAGACTAACTCAAACAAGGAGAAAACTTGTAGGGTATGGGAATGAGCAAGTAGAAAGAAATAATACACTTCTTAGAATTAGTTCATAAAGCACAAGTGACAATCCTATAAATCCTATTATGTATTTTAATAGGACAAAGAGTAATATCACCTTATAAGAGCATTTGGATTGATTATTCTCCTATTGGCCGTACCATGAGAAAATCATTTCACCATCTCTACATGCAAAGAGGAACAATGGAGGAGCAGAATGGTTTTAGGCCACTTTAAGGTGTTTAAAAGTTATCCAAGTGTAAAAATGAGTTTAGGGTAATTTAAGGGACACTGTAGATCCTTACACACATGTCAGAACTCATGTAGAAGCTATACATCCAATTAAAACCACCCAAAGTGCCACTGATCTTCTTGTTTTGATGTTATTCCTAAATTTTATTTGTTATGAAACAACTACTCTAACACATAAATAATACATGGAGTTTGAAAGACACTTTAGAAAACTTGTCTATTAAGAAAAACTATACAATCTTCATTAAATGTCCTAAATATGACCTCAAATGACAAGAAATGACATAAGGGACTAAAGATGAATATGACAAAGCTTATAACACATCAAACAACATTTATAGGACCATGGTACACATTATAAGACCCTAATAGACCCATATAATTTTTTTTTTAATATAGGGGGTTGACCTATTTTGACCTGTGGTCAAAATAGTCAACAAGCAACAAGACTTCTTATGAACTATGGAAGGGTAGACCTGCCAATGTTGAACACTTTAGAGTGTTTAGGAGTAAATGTTTCATCAAAAGAGATGATGAAGACTTGGGAAAGTTTTATTCCATATCTAATTAAGGAATGTTCTTAGGATACTCATCAATGAGCTCAGTCTATAAATGTTATAACAAAAGACTACACAATATAGTGGAAATCACCAATGAAAAGATTGATGAAATAAGTGAATCTCACTCACAATCAAAGAACACTTTAGAGAGTCTAGAACTAAATAATGAAGAGGATACTATAGAGGTTGATGAGGAAGAATAAGAAATTTAAGAGAGATAGGACTCAAAAGGACCCTCAAGACATATTCAAAGAGATCACCCTGAATCTCAAATCATTGCCAACAAGAATGCCAGTATGTAAACAAAGAGAAGACTGGTAAGTAATATAAATCAAGAGAATGTTTCTCTATTATTCAAGATTGAACCTAAGAGTCTTATAAAAGCAATAAAATAAAATTTTTGGATAGGTGATATGAATGAGGAGTTAGATAAAATAGAGAAGAATGAGACTTGGGAACTATTCCCTAGGCCTAAAGACAAGAATGTCATTGGCACAAAATGGGTGTTTAGAAACAAGTTGAATGAAGATGGATAAGTCACTAGGAATAAGGATAGATTGGTATGAAAGGGATATGCACAAGTTTAAGGGTAGACTTTGAAGAGAAATTTGCACCAGTTGCAAGATTAGAGGCCATCAAATTATTTCTAGCATATGCAAGATTCAAAGGATTCAAGGTAGACTAGATGGATCTCAAATCTACCTTTTTGAGTGGGAATTTGGAAGAGGATGTGTACATTGAGAAACCTAAAGGGTTCTCACTATCAAATGATAAAGACTATGTTTTCAGATTGAAAAAGGCTCTCTATGGTCTAAAGCAAGCTCCTAGAGCTTGGTATGCTAGGTTGGACAAGTATCTATTGGATCAAGGATTCAAAAGAGGAGTTGCAGATAGTAATCTATACATCAAGACAAAATATGACCATCAATTGATAGTAGTTATCCATGTGGATGACATCATCTTTGGTGGAAACAATGAGAACATGACCAAGGCCTTTGTAGAGGTGATGAAGAAATAGTTTGAGATGTCCATGATAGGATAACTATCATTCTTTCTTGGGTTAAAAATCACTCAATTTGAAAAATTTATATTCATCACACAAGCCAAGTACATAAGAGAGATGTTGAATAATTTTGAGATGGAAGATTGCAAGGCAGTTAGTATATTCATGATCACAAGATCTAAGTTGACAAGGAAGATGAGTCTTTAAAGGTCAATTAGACATCATATAGGTTAATGATTGGAAGTTTGTTGTACACCACTACCTATAGACCTAACATCATGCAAGTAGTAGGTATTATGGGAAGGTTTCAAGCAGATCTAAAGGAAAATCATTTGCAAGCAGTTAAAAGGATACTCAGGTATCTCAAGGGGACTATGGAGTATGGATTGTGGTATCTGATAAGCAAAGAGTTCAATTTGGTAGCCTACATAGATGCATATTGGGGAAGAAGTATAGATGATAGGAAGAGTACCAGTGGAGGAGCCTTCTTCCTAGGTGTATGCCTAGTTTCATGGATAAGCAAGAATAACCATTAGTATCATTGTCCACTTGTGATGCTAAGTACATTATAACAACTTCATGTTATGTCAACTCTACCAAATCTAACCTGGCTAGCAAATCTACTAAATCTACCGTTTGGTTCTCTTCCAAAGAATTCATGCCATGCTCCCACTATTTTCTAGATCTTACCTACTCTGCTTCTTTAAAAATTCCTGGTTCTTGACCATCAGTGAGCAACAAGTAGTGTAAAGAAGGGGAATAATGAATTTGAGGCTTACTTACATTTTTAGTCCTCCACATGGGTGTTTGAGACTCCTTGACAGCTTGCTGTCCACCTAAATTCCATTTCAGTGACCGATGTCGGTCACCACCTAGTCTGCATCTGACTGACATTGGTTCCATGCGACTGACCTGACTACCGACGATGGTTCTCTAACTGACGTCGATCACCACCTGCCCGACACCACCAACTTTGCCTGTCTGCACATGATCGATGTCGGTGCTTGCCTGTTCGACGTCGGTTACCCCTGACCGACATCAGTACCTGTGTTTTCCTGTGAGTGATGAATTTTTACCCAGGAGCTCTCTTTGGATCAAAACCCTGTCCAAATTGCCCTACTCAGAGTTATTTAGTCCCATCCGCTGATCTCTGTCCATCATCTCCTCCATAAACACCAAGGCTTTCCAATTCTTAAGTTTGTCAAACACATCTGACTTCCTCTTAAGAACATGCATCTCCTTCTTGCTCATATGACCAAGCCTACAAAGCCATGTCTTTGCAACAGAAGAAGAATCAGTAATATAAGTAGGTAGATAAAGAGTACCTGCTTTCTTACCACCAGCTAATTCAAGTACATCCACTATGAGAGTTCTTGTGCATCTCTCATCACCCAACTTTCCTAAATAAATTAGCCTCATCTTTAGAACTGGGACATGCATGACATCCTTCAACACCCATGTGTTGGCCATCTGCAATTTCAGCCGCACTTCCCCTTTGCCAATACTTTGACAAGGCACACCAACGCCTAAATAAATCTTTCCAAAGTCTCCATGGACCTTAACATGGAAAAATACTCTATTTGGGGCTGCATGGAAAGAGGCAATAGAATCTATAAACCAAGATTCTACTTTATCCAAGGAACATACAAGAGCAATCCATGCAACAATACCTGCAACACATGCTTCTTCATTCCTTTTATGCTGATCCGCTATCAACCAACAATCTTTCTTTACCTGCTCTTTCTTTCCATAACACCGTAATTGACCATTCGTGCCTTTGAATTTCTCCATTCTTAGTGTACTTTCTTCTGCCATTACTTTACTCCCACTCAATCAGAAACCCCTGAGAGTGACCTGTAATCAAATACAACCCTACTCCCTGCAACCTTAGCTTTGATACCAATTATCAGGATCTAGAACATAAAGCTTTGATACCATTTGTTAGGACCTGGGAGCATAATTGATTACCAAGCAACTAAACACATAATTAAACTAGAAGTAATAAGTAGCTAGAATTCGGAAATAACACAGAATATGAGAGATAATACCCAATTGTATTAATACTCTTCTAGAAGGAAATACAACAAAGAAGATGCCACAATCTTCTTCTACACTCCTCTAGGGCTCCCGCACCTCTAGGGCATAAATAGTAAATCTCTTCAAGAGCTCACTCTCTCAACTATGGTCACAACAAACAACTCAAACATAGAGTTGTTGTTCACCTCCAAACAGTTAGTATCACTACTGCCAGTACCACCGACTGAGTACTTGAAGTACTCCAAGTCTGAGTACACCACGTACTCCAAGTAGATCCTTGTGATCTTGCTCCTTGTTGTGTTGTTGATCTCCCTGATCCTACTGCCACCTGCAGATCAACCTAATTTTGCAACAACCTATAAACCTAAATCTTGTACACACACACACACCTGCAAATCAACTGATCTTACTTACCATGTAGATCTCCCATGAACTTGCAATAACCTGCAAATCAAACCTAGCCTTGTACACCTACTGATCAAGATCATACACACATGAAGAACCCTTCTGATTCTCTAAACCAACACCCCTGTGGATCTTCTACCAGATCTTGCAATAACCTGCAGATCTACCTGATCATACACACTTGGCACTATGGCACTGTGAGGAGCCAACCTTGCTCTCTCTATCTAGCACACTTTACAATACAACCCATGGGTCTCTTAAATAGATCCCATACAAACAATAATTAGACTTCTAATTACAATAATTAGAACTGTAGCTCCAAGACTAAAATTAGTCTTTACCATGCAAACTAACTGTCCATCCAAAAATAGACCAGTTCGAGAGACGCATGCAAACAGATGCACACACAGGCTGCCGACGTCGGTTCCCTGTCTGACCAATGTCAGCTGACCATAACCGACGTCGGTTGCTGTGAATACTGAAGATGACTGACATCGGTTGATCAGACTGACGTCGGTTGTCTACAACTTAGCAACCTCCTCTTGTTTGCATCTGGGTGAAGCTTTTAGCTCCACAACCTAACATGTTATGCTTAGGTATTATGGATGAGATAGACCCTAAAAGACTATAAGGTGGAGTATGGTGGTCGTAGCCCTATTTATTGTGACAATACAAGTGCTATAAACATCTCAAATAACCTTGTTATGCACTCAAGGACCAAGAACATTCCCATCAAGTATCATTTTCTAAAAGAGCAGGTAAGTGAAAAAAATGTCAAACTTGAATATATCTATACATAGGATTAATTTGAAGACATCTTGACCAAACCACTTCCAAAGGTAACTTTTGAACACCTAAGACATGAATTGGGTGTAATTCCTACCACTAATAATCATTGAAAAATTCAAGTACTTAGGGGGAGCTAATCATGCTCATTAGATCCAATAACACGTGAGTTGTTCCAAGAAGGTATGCATGGAGATAGGGGGAACATGCTTGTATTTTGTCTCATAAACTCATAAGTCTTGTGTGTTGAGTATTTTGGTCACAAGGAGTGTGAACCAAGGAATTGTAGACATCACTTTGTCATTTATGTCAAAGGGGGAGAAAGACTAGAATGGGGAGATAAGAATGATCACTATACAATATGTTTTGTCATCAATGACAAAGGGGGATATTATTGAGCATTGTTCATGTTGTTGAAGTTTGGCATTGATGTTGTCATTGATGTCAAAGGTTTTTAAGAAAGGTGTTCATGAGGTCACTAAAGTATGTTCTTGTTTGATATCATCATTTAAAGGTATGACATTGTCTAAGGATCATGCAAGACATGTGAGCAGGGTATAAGAGAATCAATAAGTGTTTTAAGGTTAGTTGTCAAGTTTCAAGAGCTTGAGAACCCTAGTCATGACACTAATCATAACTTGAAGAGACCTTGTGAGAAGGTATGAGCTTGGTGACCTGGTGAGATGGATGTATAGAGGCATAAGGGTTTGTATGAGGTTATTTTATCATGCATATAAGGCATTAGAGCACTCATGAGAGTCTCAAAGTGATTCTATAGGGGTAGGACCTACAGATTTAGTATGCAACTAAACTAACTCTAGACCCTGCTTGACCTAATGAGTTGTCATGAGGTATTGTCAAGGCCTATAAAGGATGTAAAAAAATTATCTAGCATGAGATAGGTTATTTGAGTTTGTATATGAGGTGTTGAGATCTTGGATAGTGGTTAGAAGGTCAGTTTCAAGACCTAATGTGACTTGTAGGTCAAGGCTTAGAAAGCAAAAAGAGAGAGCATGGCCTAATGGGGTATGAAGTTATATTTTCAATGAAAGTGTGAGTATGTGAGCATTGAAAAAAGTATTTCATGTTGTTTCAATTATTTTGACCAAGTTTCAAGTCAAAATTTAAAGGTTAAGGCATGAAAAGTGGTTTTGAGGTCTCTCGAGTGCACAAAATGAAGGGTTCTCAACCTGAGGACTTCCAAGTGTTCATTAGAATGTGTAACCTCTGCATGGGAACTTGATATATTTAGGAGAGTTTGGGAAGGGTATTATATAAGATCTCCAGGCATTAGTTTTGGAAATGAGGGGCATTCCTTTATGAACAATTGTTAACACCAAAAATAGTGTTAACCCTCTTTAAAACCCTAACACTGACCTAATGTGAAAGATATTGTTATAAAGTGATAATAATGGATTGGTATGGATATTTAAGTGATTATAGGTTGCATTAAACTCTCCCATGCACCTCCAAGTGTGATTATTTTGTCAGGTGAGTGAGTAGACCCTATAAGAAAGGCCTTATTTCTCAAAGATTTGTTGTAGCAGTCAGAGTTGACCAAGTCAAAGTATGTAAATCATTGGATGGAGAAGATTGAGAATTGTATTTTATTTCCATGGTGGTTTATGAGTAGGTTATATCCCTTAGGTGTGATAAAATAGTCATACAATTTGACTAGTTGCTAACAAGCCTAATGATGAAAACAATGAGAAACCCAAGCATGAGTGAGAAGGTAATTAGGAATGTGCTATATTGGATTAAGAATGAATCCAAGTACATGGAGATATTGTTTAAGACCTATAATACATGTTCATTTTTATATATGTTTTTCAAATCAGTGAATATGATGAAAATGTTACTCACAAGTTGAACTTGTCTAGTTCAGATAAGACAATGAGGTACTAGACTATGAGATTGGTCTACATGACCAATATTTCTATTTTACCATATTATCTATCTATATAATAATTGTATAATGACCTCATATGATCATATAGATACATTATAAATATTTTAATCTATTTTTATAGGTGTCTTAGGTTATTATTTTCATGACTATGTTTTGAGGCTAGTTGGTAGTTCCAAGTGGACAACTTGAAAAGAAGGGTTTAAGTCCTTTTGCCATGTGTAATGAAGTATAATTAACTTGGTGAAGTTGTTTATGTATTTAAGGTTATATGTATATTATTTTTTCCCATGGTTTTTTTACAAAATTATGTTTTTGATTTAGTTGTTCAAGACAAACTTTCTGGGTATGCACATGCCTAATTATGAACAATGCTAATGACATGCTTCAAATGGTGACTGGAAATAAGAGGTGTCATGGACCTAAGGTGAGATTGGTAGGGATATATTTGAGTGAAATATGATATTTTATTTCCATTTTAATAATTTTAAAGTGTTCCAATGAGTTCAAAGGGTAACATGTGCTAATGAAGGCCTAATTGAATTAGGTCTCCTTAAGGCCTAAAGGAGGTTTTTGGTCCTATATGCTATGAAAAAATTATTTTAATGTTTGATTAATGTTTTTGTCATGTAATAAGGACTATTTTATGGTGAATATAAATGGGTGTGTATGGCTGATCAAGGGGTGTATAAGCAAGAACATAATATAAGAACAAGGCCTAATAGGCTAGATTGACGAGTTAGAGAATGTGAGAATTGAAGAAAAAGTTATATAAATTTTAAGAGATAAATGAGGTCTTGTAGATCATCATAAAATAATATAAAAACTATAATTGATATATAATAGGGGTATAATATATGACTATCAAGGTCAAATGACCTAATTTGTCTTAAAGAGACCTAGTTGAGTGAAGAAGCCTAGAAGATAGTTTGAGAGGAATAAAAGAGAGAAGAGATGAAGAAGGAGATAATAATATATTGTACGAAAAATAAAGTGTTATAAATTTGATCAAGGGTTTTTGGTTGCTGAGTTAGTGTTGAGTCATCTAGGGGGTTGGTGCCTCCTTGCAAGTTGGTTCTTGCTAAAGCCTAGTTGAGTTGGTGATTAATAGTTGGGGTTGGTGATCCAGGTGAAGTTGGTGCTTCACTAAATATTGATGTTTGTATTATATTAATATATTCCATTTATATATATTAGTGGGTTTTTTTTCCCTTAAGGGTTTATGATGTAGATCAACCTTGTAACAAGTCTCAACTCTGCTTTCTTCACACACTTCCCTAGGCCCTTAGTCCTTCTTAGTAGCCATTTTTTATAATTTTTGGCTTGCACATAAAAATTATAGAGTTATGATAATATAAAGGTATTTTTAGATACCCTATATTGATATATACTTGTGTGACAATTTTCAAGGTCAAACTCCCTCTTTTGACCCACTTTCTATTTCTAAGTCTTCCCAATTAGGCCTCTTTCTAGGCTTTGACCACACAGTCTTCTAAAATCTATATTAGATAGTCCATACCAATCTAGAAATTTTTTATTCATCTTAATTACCTTTTAATATGTCAGACTAAAAAATTTAGGAAATTTTGTATGGTTAAAACTCCCTATACAAGCAAAACCCTAGTTTAGGGCTTGTCAACCCCTATCATGACCTAAGAGCACTAATAAATAGTTTGTGAACAATTTAATGACTTTAAAAAGATTGAGAAAGGTTATGAATATCTGTGTTGACCTCCCACAACTCCTCAAATCCTTAGAAACCTTTTACCAATCCACTATATATGTTTTCTAACTCAATCTTTGATCTACTGTGCATGAAAACTTGCTTCTTACAGGTCTGTGTCTCTGTTGGAGTAAACATAGAAAAAAATATGCAATGAAAATATTCAAATAAATTTAAAGTAAATTTAAATAACTCACCATAACCTTATGAATCAATTGAAATATGATTTATTACTCCTTTCATTCACAAAATGAAAAACACAGTCTGCCAACAATGCAAATACATAAGAACAAGGGTTTGTATCAACAAATATTCAAATAGGGGTCTTTTTTTTAATTAATTTGAATTTTTATTATTTAAAACATGAAAAAAAACCCATTCAAAAATATCATATTTTATATGAAAAAAATTCTATAACCACCTATGATGACTTCCAAGGGTCACAAAGGTAAGTTACAAAGCATGGAGTTTGGTTCAAAATGAGATTTCCATACATGTGAATATTTATAACCTTGAAATGGGTTAAAGGTAACTCTATATGTGTTTACAACATGTTAATATCCTAAACCAAATCATTCATTTACCTCTGTAACACTAAACATATGCAAACAAATCAAATTTTTGAATATTGTGTTTTGGCAGGAAAACAAGAAATTTGTATTTCAAACTACCTAGATGAATTCCTAAGCTAAAAAATTGAAAAATAAGGATGCTTGAGGCATTTAAAATCCTTCCAAGACATCACCAAATCAAATCTAATGTAAACAAACCAAAATTGATTTCAAAATTCATCCTAAGAGTGATGCCCCTACATCATACTCCCAGGGAAAGAGAAAAGAATAGTCCATGAGTGCTTCTAGAGTACTCCCATGCTTGTTTATTTCATGTTTAGTCATCTACATGGCATGTTATACCGGTTGATCCTTCCACTTGACCAAGTAATTGATGTACTACTTGTCTCTAGTCCATTTGATCACTTGCTTATCCAGTATGCACTCCAACTCTTCTATTTTGGCCTTAGGCAATTGTGTTACCCAATCTGAGCTTGCTATAGGTGTGTCCTTTGCTATGTTTCCTAATTATATCCCTTATTTATATGGGTATAGTCTAAAAAAATGAATATATGTGAGATACCTACCCCACTAGGCAACTCTAATTCTTATGCATTATTTGCAAACTTTTTGAGAATCCTACAAGGACCAATCTTCTTCATCTTTAGCTTATTGTATTCATCCCTTGGGTACCTCTCCTTATTGAGATGAGCCAAAAATAAGTCTCCAATATGAAAAATCACCTCCCTTATACTTACATATGCCTGTTTCTTATATCTTTCAACACTAGACTCTAGGTGCTTCTTTACCTATTCATATACCTCCTTCATTTCCATTGCAAACTCTTGACCTTCAACACTTATCTTGTCCATATGATTGATGTTTCTAACCTCAAACACCCCTCTAGGCTACATACCATAGATTACTTGAAATGGGCTCATACCAATGCTTTTATTAGTAGAGTCATTATAGGTAAACTCTGCTTGAGGCAACATAAGATCCCACTGCTTGAGATGGGCCTTGGATAGGCACCTCTATAGGTTCCTTAATATTCTATTAACCACCTCAATTTTCACATTTGTTTGAGGGTGGTAAGCTAAATGAAAAATCAAGTTTGTGCCTAGCTTCCTCCATAATGTTATCCATAAATAACCAAGAAATTTGGTGTCCCTATTAGATACAATGTTCATAGGTAGTCCATGAAGTCTTACTACCTCATTAAAAAACAAATTTTCCACATGAGTGGTATCAGTAGTAGTATTACATGGAATGAAATGTGTTATTTTAGAGAATCTATCAACAACTACATAAATTGAGTAAAAACCCCTCTGTATCCTATGCAATCCCATCACAAAGTCCATACTTGCAGATTCCCAAGGCCTATTTGGGACTAGTAGGGGTTGATACAATCCTGTATTAGTGATCTTACCTTTTGCTAATTGACAAATCTTGCATCTTTCCACATACTTCCTCACTTTTGCTTGCATTTTAGGCCAATAGTAATGCTTAGTGAGCATTTCCAATGTTTTGTCAAGCCCAAAGTGGCATGCCATGCTTCCACCATGATTCTCTTGGATAAGATTTCCCCTTATAGAACTTCTTAGCACACACAACTGCACTCCTTTGAACAATAGTCCATCTTACAAAAAAAATTCAACCATGGCTCCTTGTTGAGTGTGCTTGGGTGCTTTTATGCATGTTGTGCTTCCTTGAAGTCTTCATCATCCTCACACATAAATTCGAGTGACTCAATCCTAACACTTTATAACTAAATCTCATGCACCAATAAGAGGCTACTACTCAATGCATTTACAACCTTTTTGCTTTGCCCTTGTTTATGCTTGATGGTGAAGGTGAAATTCTGCATGTACTCCACCACTTCACATGTCCTTAGTTCAGTTTGGGCTGATTAGATATGAATTGAAGTGCATGATTATTCATGTACATAATAAAATACTTTGGCATGAGATAATGCTTCCACTTATTCAATGCTTATACCATTGCATAGAACTCCATGTCATAGGACGAGTACTTCTTCTTGGCATCATTCAACTTCTCACTAAAATTGGCTATAAGTCTACCCTCTTGGCTTTTTGCTGCTCCATGATCCTTTGCTTCAAGTATTGGAAGATATTTTCTTCTTTCTCATTCAACACAAACTTTTTCTTGTCTCCCTTCATGGTGTCTATGATAGGAGCACATATCCCACTAAAATTCCTAATGATTTTTCTATAAAAACTTGCAAGACCATGAAAACTTCTCACCTCTCATATTGTCCTAGGTGTTATCCACTCTATGATTACCTTCACCTTGTTCTTATCCATATTTATAATGCCTTGTGATATGACAAAGCCAAGGTAAAATAACTCTAACTTCATGAAATCACACTTATTGAGGTTGATCAATAACTTTTCTTCTTGTAGCCTCCTCATGACTAACTCCAAATGGTGGAGATGCTCCTTCTTGCTATGGATATATATTAGTATGTAATCCAAGTACACCACTACAAACTTTATTATGAAATATTTTAATACTTCATTCATTAATCTCATAAAATTACTTGGTGCATTGGTCAAACCAAATGGCATGACTAGCCATTCATACAAACCTTCATTTGTCTTGAAATCAGTCTTCCACTCATCATCTTGCTTGATTCTAATATGGTATTACCCACTCTTTAGATCAATCTTGGAAAAATAGCTTGATCCATTCAAGCAATCCATCAAATCTTCCATCTTAGGAAGTGGAAATCTATATCTTATAGTGATCTTGTTTATGGCTCTAGAATTAGTACACATCCTCCACTCACCTTCCTTATTTGGCACCGACACTATAGGCACTACACAAGGACTCAATATTTCTTTGATCATCCCTTTGTCAAGTAACTTTTGCACTTGTATTTTGATCTTAGCATTATCTTGAGGGTTCATCTTATAGGCTGCCTTGTTAGGTAGACTTATTTCTAGGTACAAAGTCTATATGATGTGTTATACTCCTCACAGGTGGCAGTATGTTGGGAAGCTCATCAATAAACTATCTATGCATATTCATTCAACATATCTTAGATCTATTAGGGTAGCTCATTGATCTTTGTGGTTGTCATAGCAATCCTAGTCTTGACTACCAAAGTAAAGCCTAGTTCTTCTTCATTCATGGCATTCAAAAATTCCTTACCACTTACGAACATCACATGTGAGCTAAGTTGTTGATCACTCTCCTCATCCTTCATGGGTAGTAAGGTATGATTGACTCCATCATTGATCAAGGTGTACATGTTCCTTCTTACATCATGAGTGGTTTGCCTATCATATTGCCAAGGCCTCCCAAGAAGCACATGGCAAACATCCATTGGGATGACATCACAAAGTGCATTGTCCTTATACATTCCAACTTGGAACTCTACCCAAATTTACTCACTCACCAAGAATTTTTGACCCTTATTCAACAATGAGACCTTGTATGGTGTGGGGTGATGTAGTTTATTCAATCAAAGCTTATTAACCATTTCCATTGAAACTAGATTATCTGTGCTTAAATCTATGACCATTTTGAAACACTTACCTTGGCATTTGTAAGAAGTCCTAAAAAGGGTATTCATTTGTGGTGCCTCATTCTCCTTGGGTGGCTAGATCAGCACCCTCCTTATGAGAAATGATTACCCAACTTTAGGCTCTTTCATCAGTGATAGAGAGCAAACACTCTCTTCCTCAACTCGTGTAATTTGGTTTCTACCTTTAGTTCTTGGGTTCCTTACTAACTAATCCTATGGGCACTCCCATGATTTCTGACCAACAAACTTATTGCACTTAAAACATCTTCCTGAAAATCCACTTGATATTCTACCCCTTGATGCATAACCACCTCTGTTGTAAGGTCTCCTACCTCTAAAACCACCTCTTGAACTAGAGGGATGCTCTTGTGAATTTCTTAACTCTTTTTGATTGATTATTTATGAGTATCCTCTAGTCCCTTGTTGTCCTCTACCTCTAAAACTTATACCCCTTCCTCTATTCTATTGATTTTGCTTTCTATTTAGTTTGTCTTGAGCCTTCAACACCAATTCGTAACATTATTCAAGAGTTTTTAGATTGGCTATACTTAATTCATCATGTAGGTTGTATCTCAAGCCATTAAGATACCTTGACACCTTGTCATTATCATCCTCCATATGACCTGATCTGATGCTCAATTTTTAGAACTCTTAAGTGTACTCTCTCACCCCCATCTCTTTTTGCTTAAAGTTTTGGAGCCTCCTGTATAAGTTAGTGATGTAGTCACTAGGCAAGAATTTAATCTTTAGCTTTGCCACCATCCTATTCCAAGATATGAATTTAGCCTTCCCTTTATTCCTTCTCTCATCTTGGACATAATCCCATCATAGGGACATGTGGCCTTTCAGTTTAGTTCTAGCAAACTTCACCTGTTGTTCTTTTAGAATCTCTTCAAAATCAAAGTATTTATCTAACTGCCCTATCTAGTCAAGGAGTTCATCCCCATTGAGGCTACCTAAATATATTATACGATCCAATTTTGTCTTACATTCCTACCTTTCAACACCTTCAATAGTCTCTCAAACTTCTGATCCTTAGTCTTTCCTTCATCTTTCAATTTTGGTGCCTGGGGTTCATCTTCCTCTTGGTCACTCAAATCACATGTGACCACTCCTCTTCTTTGGTTAGTCTCCACTTTTATGATCCTAGAATCAAAATTGACCCTAAGGTTCCTCAAATACTATAAGATAACATCTCCCATCTGTAAGTTTGTTGCCCTCTCATCTGTTGCATTCCTTTATAGTGGCATCTTGACCCTTTCTCGTGCAATTTGTCAAACAAGTACTTACTTATCTCTCTTACAATGAATCCCCTCTCTCCCACTTGATTCTAGTTGTCCTAACTTAAATTTGATACCAAAATGATGTATAAAAATCTCGTAACAAGTATCAACTTTGCCTTATTCACACACTTCCCTAAGCCCTTAGTCCCTCCTAATAGCCTTTTTTTCCTAATTTTTGGATTATATAGAAAATTAAAATGATTTAGAAGAATATAAAGTTATTTTTAGATACCCTCTATTGAGATACACTTTTGTGTCAATTTTCAAGGTCAAACTCCCTCTTTTGACCCACTTTCTGTCTCCAAGTCTTCCCAAGTAGGCCTCTTTCTAGGCTTTAACCACATAGTGTTCTAAAATCCATACTAGATAGTCTATACCAATCTAGAAACTTGTTATTAATATTAATCACCTTGAAATATTTCAAAATACAAATTTTGGGAAATTTTATATAGTTAAAACTCCCTATACAAGCAAAACCCTACTTTAGGACTTGTCAACACTTGTCATGACCCGAGAACACAAATAAATGGTTTGTGAATAATTTAATGACTTCAAAAAGACTATGAAAGGTTATAAATCTCTATATTGACCTCTTGAAACCCCTTAAATCCTCAAAAACCTTTTACCAATCCATTGTATATGTTTTCTAACTCAATCTTTGATCTATTGTGCAGGAAAACTTGCTTCCTATAGGTCTGTGTCTCTATTGGAGTAAAACCACACAAAAATATGAAATGAAAGGATTAAAATAAATTAAAATTACATTAAAATAAATCACCATATCCTTATGAAGCAATTTTAATATGATTTATTACTCCTTTCTTTCACAAAATGAGAAACACAGTCTACCAACAATGTAAATACACAAGAACAGGGGTCTGTATCAACAGATCTTCAAACATGGGTCCTTTTGTTTTATTCCTTAATTTTTTTATTCTTTAAAACATGTAACAACCATATTATATTTTAAAATCTCATCTTTTATATGAAAAACAACTATTGTAACCTCCTAGGATGACTTCCAACAGTCACAAAGGTAAGTTACAAAGCATGGAGTTTGGTCCAAAATGAGATTTTTGTACATATGAATCTTTATACCCTGGACATGTGTTAAAGGGTACTTTATAAGTGTTTAAAAAAATTTCATATCCTAAAATAAATCATTCCTTTACCCTTGAAACACTAAACATATGCAAACATTTCAAATTTTTGAATATTATGTTTTGGTAGGAAAACAAGAAATTTGAATTTCAAACTCCCTAGATGCAATCTTAAGCCACCAAATTTAAAAATAAGGATGATTTAGACATTTAAAATCACTACAAGACATCACCAAACCAAAAATAATGCAAAAAAATGAAAATTGATGATAAAACTCATCCTAAGAATGATGACCCTGCATGAGTTTCCCTCTCAAATAAGTGTTCTATTTGTTATGTTCTTGTCTCATGCTCATGGATTTTAATGTGTTTCTAGTTCACTATATTATTTTTATAGATCATGAATGATAAAATAAAGGTATAATTTTTTTTTTAAAGATTGATTCACCCCCCTCTCCCTCAGGCATTGTGCTTCTAACACTATAGTGTAGGATCAATAAATTTGGGTTGGAGGGGTTATTCATATGGAATACCATGAACTGTGATAACCTCATTATCAAAAATGTATTTCAAATATCTATATATTTTTGAAAGAACTACACAAATTTTTTTAATCTAAGGATGTCCCAATAACATTTTAAAGACTCTTGCACTAGGTACTAATTTAAACTTGGTGGCCACATGTGTTGGACCAATTTGTAGTGGTAATGTGATTTCACCAAAAGAACTTTGAACATGACCAAATCCCTTAATTAATGTTGTTGTATGAATTATGTACTTATTTTTGTATCTAAAATGAAAGATAAGTGTGATAGTTCACACATTCACACTTGAACCATTATCAACACTTTGTATAGGTTGATGATTAATGTAAGTTGGAATGAACAAAGAGTGAAAATCAAAATCATCATCAACTATCTCATGCTTTGTGAATGTGATTATTGGTCTATATGGCACTAAAACATGATATGTACCAATAATTCCATTCAAAATATGTGCCTCTATATGAAGATGATAAGAACCTAGTAGAGGATGTGCATTATATGTCTAATACAATTTTGATTTAGCTATTGTTTCTTGACCTATATGCTTAGGGAAAGGATCACTAAATATATTCATTATTTGACTCTCACTTGGATACACATTTCTACTATCAGTATATGTTCCCCCATTAATGATGTTATCATATATTAGGTCATGTATTTTTTGTCTCAAACTGATGCATCTATTGGTAGTATGCCCTGGTATCTTATGAAAATCATAAAAAAAACATTTTGATCAATTTGGAAGAGGTTTAATCACATCAACCTCCTTAATGGGATAGAGAGATATGAGGTTAAATTATAATAACTTTTGTAACACCTAGTAGGGAGATGCTATTAAGTTGGTAATGGTTTCCTTGGAGGATTTGATAATATAATACATGGAGTATGTTATGAAACTACATTCAGTGTTGTCTTTTGATCACTCTCATTATCATTAGGTCTCACCTTATATGGTGGATTACTCATATTCTTTGCATGAAAAGTAGAAACTATGTTGGCTACATACTTTAGCTTATTCATTTCCAATAACTTAATCTCTCTTTCCGTAACTATATGACATAAATCCATGAATGGTAGAAACTTCTCAGACATAATAAATTCATTTAGAGGTGGAACTAAACTCTGCTTGAATATGTCTTGAAATTTCTTATCTACCATAGGATTCATCATTTTGGATAACATAGTCTTATAATGTAAGACATATTCTATGATAGGCTTGTTTGATTTTTGTTTGATCTTAGTAATCTAAGCATATGAAACTTTTTTAGTTATGTTAATTGAGAAATGTGCAAGGAACATATTTTTCAAAGGATTGAACACATGAACTGACTAATGTGGTAAATTTTATAACCATATTAGAGCATACTATTTTAAAATTTTAGGAAATAACTTAGTCAACAACCTATCATTGGATGCATAGTCCAAACATGTTGCATGAAATTCTCTCAAGTGTTACTCAGGGTCACCTTTTTTCATCATAAAATGTAAGCTTAGGTGCCAAAAAAAAAGTTGGTAAAGGATATGCTGAAATATTTTGATCTAATGGAGTATGCAATAAATTTTGTGAATCAAGTGCTTGATTAAGTTTTAAATCACTTTTTTCCAATTATAACACCTTAGTTTATAGAGCTAAAACACTCTATAGAAGGGATTGTTCATCAAGAATGGAATGTGTGCTAACTAAAGGCAGTGTAAAAAGTGACTAAATAGAGATTAGAATATTAATTTGTTGAAAACCTTGGGTTGTATCCATATTATATGTTGGTATGAAAGTTATATCTAGTGATGTAGATAAAGAAATGGATCCCAAATAGTGGAAGTCTCATATCTATTAGTTATAATTGCATTTGTAATTTCTAAACAAGTTTGTAAAATTTCATGATAATCCTAAGATTTTTCACAAATTGTTTCTCAAAATTTATTAATAATTTTCACTTTATTAAGCTATGGTTATTAATCACCTATAGGTGGGATTACATCTTTATGCTCATCTTGGAGTCAATGTTGTCTTGATTATGTTAGTCATGCTCTGATGTATTGTCATGAATTTTTATATATTTAGTTTGTTCATTAATTTCTAAAATCTTTGATATACCCTATTTCTTATCCATATTATGTGCCTTTTCAAAATAAATATTAGTATGATCAACTTGAGTACCACTTAGTTTATCACTTATTATAATAAAGGTAGAAACAACTTTCTTAGATTGTATAAAATATGAAACAAAAAATTAGAAGATTGTTGTTAACATATAATTTACCAAATATGAAAACCCTAATACAACAATCATAAACAGTAAAAAGAAGGAAATAAACCCTAGAAACATGGATGGTTATTATTTTTAGTATTCATTCAATAGATAGATTCATTTAACAAATATGAAAACCCTAATACAACAATTAGAAACTTTAAAATAAAGGAAAGAAACCTTGGCAACATGGATAGTTAGGGTTTGAAATATTCAATCAATATAAGGGTTCACCAATATGCTTTAACAAAATTTAGGATTAACAATGTGTTAATATAATTATGACAAATTGTTAAGTAAAATCATAACGCATAAGATATTCAATAAATACACATAACTGATATAAAAGTTGTTACTTGTATAAAGATGCTAAAAATGGAAAGTACTAAAGACAAATATCTTATGTAGCACTAGGATTTTATGGAATGCAATAGATATTGTGTGATTGATTATGGTACTATGTGAGGTCTCTATGAATCTGGAATAGGGATCTATTTAAATCTAGGATAGGGCCATGTTGTTTGGACAAGGACAACCTATGATGTTGTCTATAGAGTGTGCCAATGTCCAGTAGGGATTTTTACCTTTATGTGAATTTATATTAATGTGCCTTCACCTATAGGTCTTATGTGTGTGATTAAATCTGTTTGATTCATTTCAGGATCCACTACATGCCTTATTCTTTGCTTGTGAACCCTAGTTCAATGATAATGAAGTATAAATACAAGAAATGGGAAAAAGGGGTTTGGAGATGGAGTTGTGCTTGACCTCAACACCCCATATGTTGAGCATTACCTAAATACCAATAATTTTAAGAGGGATCAAACTCCATGTAGTTATCCCATGTTATAATGGTGTATGTGAAATAATGGTTTAATGTTATATGTTGGTGCAATCCTAGTGTAATTAAACTACTTAAATAATCACTTGAGGCCTTGGAGGTGTAATCAAACTTAGCTCAAAGATGATTGGGATATATGGGATTAGAATTTGGAATAATAGATCATTTCCTCTCAATGTTTAGTTAGAATAATTCTAGTTTTTGTAATATGAAAGCCACTTTCCCAATAGAGAACAAATGAATGGAAAATGTGCTTATATAGTGGTATTTTGAGGATTTCCTCAAATATGGCTTGAAAAACATGTGGGATGAACCATTAAATGAATTTTAATTTGAGAAATTAGCCATTTTTTGGTGGGAGGGAAAAAATGATAGCTTTAGACACTACCAGCTAACAGGATTACCCTTAAGAAGTGACATTATTTGAAAAATAAAGACAACTAAAATGACATTTGAATCAGCCAAGTAGTGAGTCTAGGATACTTAGAATGAAGCATAAGAATATAAAACATTATAATTTACTAAGGATAGAGGGTCATCCACATATAAGTAGATGAATAATGGTTTAGAACCATGGAATTGAGTATAGGCTAATTGTGCATGAGGAATGGTCATAAGTGCATTGTTTTAGCATTAAAAGTTAATTTTAGTGACTACACTATGCTAGGAGTTCAAATAAGTGATTATTTTAATTTATTAATAAGTTGTGTAATGGATAAAATTTAATCAACAAAAATACAAGAATTCAAGGAAAATAAAAGAAATCCCTCAAACCAATAAACTAAGACAAATTATAATTATATTTGTTGAAGTTGTAAATCTCTAGATCCTTAGGTTGCTTCTTTATTATATTTTTGCTCAATGTTGACCCAAGAATTTTCTTCAACAATAGAGATGTGGGAGGATAAAATGGAAAATAATGAATGGGAAAAAGTGCAGAAATGATGTAGCTAGATTTCAAGAAAATACCTTAAGGTAAACTGTGGCTTCTCGATCTCTATTAAATTCTAATTTTTCAATGCAAGTTATTTAATGTGAAATTATTATAATTTAAAAATTTCTAATGTTGATACAAAAATATGAGAATAAAATGTAATAGGTATGTGGTTGCTTTCAAAAATGGTAAAGTGGTGGCTGCTGCTTCTTGAAAATTTCCAATCCAAATTTCATCATACACGATTATTTGTAAAGTGTGGGGCAATAGTTGCATGTGGGAATTAAAACAAATTGATTAGGAGATTAATAAGGAATGAATTTGAGGTTAAATGGGTGAATCACAATAAATAATAGAGAGGCAAACATGCAAAACAATTTCAAAACAAGCATTCCAAAAGTTGCATGGATAATCTCAAAAGTAGTGGTGAAATTGTCACTATATGTAGGTGGTGGTTGTGCATCCACCACAATAATTTGTACAATCATCAGGGTGGTTTGTGGAACCACTGAGACAATTTATGAAATTATTGGATTGGTTTATGGAACCACTAGGGTAATTTATGAAACCACCAGGGTAGTTTATGGAACCACCAGGGTGATTGCTCAAATTACCATGATGGTTTTATCATGCCCAACAAGACTTTTAGGTTAGGTATAAGTCTATGTTTTTCAAGTTTGACACTTAGGGGAGGTTTCAAAAATAATAAAAGATTAAAGTGAATAAAAATGGGTCTGGGCATAATATTTGTTAGGTTGTGGAGATAAAAGCTTCACTGATGCAAACAGGGGAGGAGGTTGCTGAGTGTCACAGACACCGGCATCGGTCAGGCCAACTGACATCGACAGGGTACAGACAAGAAGCAATCAATGATGGTTAGGAGTTGGCTGACGTCGGTCACCCCCAAGTAGATAGGGACCGATGTCGATCGCCTGTGCGGTTCCAGTACTGTCGGTTGCATGAACAGTTTGTTAATGAACCGAGTGTTTGCATGTTAAGGGCTAATTATAGTCTCAAGCTGTGGATCTAATTATTGTAATTAGGTGTCTAATTATTGTTTTCATGAGATCTATATATTAGACTCATGGGCTGTATTGTAATTAGTGCTAGAGAGTAAGAGAGAAATATTAGCTCCTTCTGTGTGTGAAGAGAGCATGGTGTGTTCCTCCTAGTGCCACAGTGCCAAGTGTGGGTACTGGTTTGGAGAATCAGAAGGATTCTTCATGTATGTAGGATCTTGGTCAGCAGGTGTGCAAGGCCACGTTTGGAGATTTACATGGTAAGTAAGATCATTGATCTGTAGGTGTATGTGTGTGCAGGATCCAAGTTTGCAGGTGTGTAGAACCAGATTGATTTGTAGGTGTGCAAGATTAGGGAGGACAACAACACAACAGGTAGCAAGATCAGGAGAGATCTACTTGGAGTACGGTGTGTACTCAGTTGGAAAGCAAAGAGGAAGGCAAGGTAGTTCCTTCCAAAGTAAGATCATTTGAGTTGTAGGTTGTTGCAAGTTTAGGGGAGATCTACTTGAAGTATGATTATGTACTTGGAGTGTGTGGAGCACTTGGGTACTGGCAGTAGTGGATACTGACTGGTTGGAGGTGAACACCAACTCTGTGTTTTAGTTGTGTGTTGGGACCATAAGAGAGAGAGCTTTGAGGAAATAATTACTGTACACTTGAGGTGTGGGAAGCCTCTGAGAGGTGTGAAGAAAAAGTGGCATCTTCTTTATTGTATTCTTTTCTGGATGAGTATTAATACAATTGGGTATTGTCTCTCATATTCTATGTTGTTTTTGATTTCTAGTTACTTGTTACTTTTGGTTAATTCCGCATATTTAAGTTACTTGTGCATGGTAATCAATTGTGCTTCCGTATTTCCCAACAAGTGGTATCAGAGCTAAGGTTGCAGGGAGCAGGTTTTGTGTTTGATTACAGGTCACTCTCAGGGGTTTTTGATTGAGTGGGAGTATAGCAATGAAAAAAGAAAGTACACTAAGAATGGAAGAATTGAAAATCATGAATGGTCAATTACGGTCTTATGGAAAGAAAGAGCAGGTAAAGAAAGATTATTGGTTGGTAGAAGATTAGCATGAAGAAACTAAAGAAGCAGATGTTGCAGGGGTTGTTGCATAGGAGGCTCTGGTATGTTTCTTGGATAAAGTAGAATCTTGGTTTATAGATTTTATTGCCTCTTTCCATGTAGCCCCAAAGAGAGGTGCTGGTGAGCCTTGTCAAAGAATTGGCAAAGGGGAAGTGAAGCTAATATTACAGGCGGCCAACACATGGGTGTTGAAGGAGGTCATGCAGGTGCCGGTCTTGAAGATGTGGCTAATTACTTCAAGAAAGTTAGGTGATGAGAGATGCATAAGAACTCTCACAGCGGATGCACTTGAATTAGCTGGTGGTAAGAAAGCAGGTACTCTTTATCTACTTGCTTATATTACTGATTCTTCTCTAGTTGCAGAGACATGGATTTGTAGGCTTGGTCACATGAGCAAGAAGGAGATGTATGTTCTTAAGAGGAAGTCAAATGTCTTTGACAGACTTAAGAACTGGAAAGCCTTGGTGTTTATGGAGGAGATGGTGAAAAGAGATCAGTGGAGAAGGCTGAGTAACTATGAGCAGAGTAATTTGGACAGGGATTTGATTCAATGAAAGCTCATGGGTAAAAAGTCATCACTCACAAGTGAACACAGGTACCGACGTCAGTCAGGAGGAATCAGCGTTGAACAGACAGGTGCCGATGTCGGTCATGTGCAGACCAGAGTCGGTGGTGTCAGGCAGGGTAAGACCGACATCGGTGATAGTAAGACCGATGTCGGTCAGGAGGACCGATGTCGGCAGAAGGTAGACACCAATGTCGGTGGGGTCAGTAGTCAGGACAGGCACATGGAATTGATGTCGATTGGATGCAGACTGTGTGGTGACTGAGGTTGGTCACTGTAATAGATTTTGGGCAGACAACACGCTGTCAAGGAGTCTCAAATGCCCATATGGAGGACTGAAAGTGGTAAGTAAGCCTCAAATTTGTTGTTCCTCTTCTTTATACTCATTGTTCACTACAAAGCAGGAAGGATCTAGGAAACAGTGGGAGCATGGCAGGAATATGATGCAGAACCAAATGGGAGATTTGGTAGGGTTATCAGCCAGAAGAAAGCACTAAGAGACAAATGGATTCCTTAGTTAAAGAATAGAGAGAATGGACACGTGAGACGGAAGGCCAGGTTATATGGTCTTGTGGAAGCTGCAGGACAGTGGTACACGGTTTTGATAGGTGGATGACAAAGCAGGGCTTTAGTCAATGTCAGTGTAACCATTGTGTTTGTCTTACTAGGTGGATGATGATTGCAACATTATCCTGTTACCGTATGTGGATGGTATGCTAGCTAGTAGGTTCAGACATACAGGGTTTTACTGAGCTAAGGGTAAGGTTAGTTCAGTGGCATGTCATGATGAATTTGGAGCAACGAGATTCTTTGGCATGAGATACATGGAAGGTCACAGGTTGATTTTGTCTCCAGTGGGAGCTGATGTGAATTAGGTGTTAGTGAGGTTTAATATGCAGGATGCAGAATTGGATCACACCAAAGGCTGGACAGTTTAGTGTTTGAAATCACATGAGGTCTGGTATAGACCTAAGTTTTCCCCAGTAGTGGGAACTGTCAGAGAGTTAGGAGCCAATTTGGGGAAGTGGGTTCTCAGGTATTTGAGAGGGACCAGCAGCAGGTATACATGCTTTGCAGGGTCAGGACTTCACTACATGGGTTTGTAGGTTCGGATGTGGCAGGTTACTTGGATGACAAGAGGTGCACCATAGGTTGTGTGGTGGTTGGTCTTCAAGATTGAGCTTGAAGAGGGATACAAACTAGGAAAAAGATTAGATGAGGTACAAGTACAGGTATAATGTAGCTATTTATTTCCAAGTGGGAGATTGTTAGGTTATGGAGCTAAAAGCTTCACTGATGCAAACAAGGGAGGAGGTTGCTGAGTGTCACAGACACCGATGTCGATCAGGCCAATCGACGTCGATAGGGTACAGACAAGAAGCAACTGATGATGATCAGAAGTCAACTGACGTCGATCACCCCCAAGCAGACAGGGATCGATGTCGGTCACCCCTAAGCAGACAGGGACCAACGTCGGTCACCTGTGCAATTCCAAAACTATCAGTTGCATGAACAATTTGTTAACGAATCGAGTGTTTGCATGTTGAGGGCTAATTCTAGTCTCGAGTTGCAGATCTAATTATTGTAATTAGGTGTCTAATTATTGTTTGCATGAGATATATATATTAGACTCATGGGCTGTATTGTAATTAGTGCTAGAGAGTAAGAGAGCAAGTATTAGCTCCTTCTGTGTGTGAAGAGAGCATGGTGTGTTCCTCCTAGTGCCACAGTGCCAAGTGTGGGTACTGGTTTGGAGAATCAAAAGGATTGTTATGTATGTAAGATCTTGGTCAGTAGGTGTGCAAGGCCATGTTTGGAGATCTACATGGTAAGTAAGATCATTGATCTGCAAGTGTATGTGTGTGCAGGATCCAGGTTTGTAGGTGTGCAGAACCAAATTGATTTACAAGTGTGCAAGATCAAGGAAGATAACAACACAACAGGTAGTAAGATCAGAGAGATCTACTTGGAGTACGGTGTGTACTCAGTTGGAAAGCAAAGAGGAAGGCAAGGTAGTTCCTTCCAAAATAAGATCATTTGAGTTGTAGGTTGTTGCAAGTTCAGGGGAGATCTACTTGAAATATGATTGTGTACTTGGAGTGCGTGGAGCACTTGGGTACTGGCAGTAGTGGATACTGACTGGTTGGAGGTGAACACCAACTCTGTGTTTGAGTTGTGTGTTGGGACCGTAAGAGAGAGAGCTTTGAGGAAAGAATTACTGTACACTTGAGGTGTGGGAAGCCTCTGAGAGGTGTGAAGAAGAAGTGGCATCTTCTTTATTGTATTCTTTTCTGGATGAGTATTAATACAATTGGGTATTGTCTCTCATATTCTGTGTTGTTTTTGATTTCTAGTTACTTGTTACTTCTGGTTGATTCCGCATATTTAAGTTGCTTGTGCATGGTAATCAATTGTGCTTCCGTATTTCCCAACAATATTTTTATTTGGAGGTCCTTGCATCATCACTGTAATTTATTAAATGTTACACCATGTAAAATTTAGGTACGTACATGTTTCCCCTCCAGGAGGCACCTTGTCGTGAATTAGATAGAATTGTTTTCTTGAGAAATGGTGCACCTCACTAAAGAGGAGGGTTAGGAAACTTACCTCACTTACCCTTTTAGTGAAAGTAATCTAATTGAGACAATCTTCCACCTACAACCAAAACACACAAATCAAGTGCAATAATTTAAATTGCTTGAAAACACACTATTTAATTGAATGTAAGATGAGATTACATATTGTATATGTAGGAGATGAAAATGTTACCTATTATGTCTCGTTGGGCGGAAAATATGGTGCTGAGTGAAGAGATGTCAACTTGAAAAGATAAATTGAGATCCAAATGTAAAGTAACATGATTTTGATAATTTTTTAGTGAAAAGTGAAATAGGGTTATTTACCATTGATACCAGAGAAGGGTAATACCTAGGTTGCCTTGTATTACTCTATGCTTGTAAAACTCTTAAACACATCAAAGTATATGAAAAATAAAATAAATGAGATGAATTCTACCAAAAAGGGGAAATTTGGAATAAAATAATAAAATAGAAGTTACTATAAATAACAATTCTTTCAAAATTTGGAAATGATTTACACATATCCACTTGCTAAATTTGAAGTTTTGGCCCACCAATGACCAAATTACGAGAAATGATAGGCAATAAAGAGAAAAAAAAGAGATGATGGTGACAACAACAGTGGCAATGACAACAACAACAAGTGAGGCATAGATGCACATGAGTTTTTTCTCATTTCTCCCCAAAACCTATGTTTTAAGCTTTTCTTGAAATTTAACGTAAGATAGGTGAAATCCCATATATTGATTGTCAAAATGGTATGCTGGAGGATTATATAAATATAAATCAAATCAAAATTTGAGTATATTTATTTAGTGATTTTACATTTTTTTTGGGTTTAGGGGTATGGCAGAGGAAACCATCAGCACTAGGTGAAACATTTTTTACAAATTAATAGATGCATTTTCCCTAATAGATATGCAATCATCCATGTAAATAGTGGTTGCATAATCATCATAGTGGTTACAAATTTACCATGATGATTGAATAATTATACCAATGAATGCATATCTACCCCTTCCTAAAGTGGTAACAACCACCATGATGATTACATAACCACCATTTTATATGGACTGGTGGTTATGCAACTATGAGGTAGTTTTGTAACCACCCTATGTATGTAGTGATAGTTTCAATAGTAGGTTTTTTTTAAGATTTGAGAAGGTTGTAATAATGTGAATCCCTATGTGATAATATTAGTGGTTACCCTGAGTTGTTACATTATTGTCAGCATAATAGATTAATTTATACGATCTTTGGGACATTTGGAGGATAGCTCAAGTGGACTTGGTTACCCTAGCCATCCTATTATTATGTTAATTTTTCACCTTTGGGGGCGTGCACCAAATAAATTATAGTTTGTATAAGTGTTGGGTGAGTGGAAAATCACCCTGATGGACATATACATGATTCTTAGATTGCTCATGATAGGGCAACCACTAACTTTGTGGGATGCCATTGATAGGCCAAAGGATCATAGATGTGCTAAGATGGTGACAAACTTGATGTAGGCATGAAGTAAGGGTTCATATTAGTAGGAGTTGAGAGGGCCCAGATCACCACTATTTTCAAGGTTATCACTAGTGTGTTGGCCTCACATTTATTTGGTAAAAGGGCATGAGCATGATATTATAATACTAGGCTCATTTTGTTAGGGACATATAGGAACACAAATAGTCAAAAAATGGGAGGAGGAGATGAGATATGATCAATTGGGCCAACTAGGATGACATCCATAGGTTCCTAGGACACTTATCAAAGAGGATGGAAAAGTGAGGAGAGGATGAGGGGATAGGTCCATAAATGTTGAGATATAATTAAAAAGTAGTAGGAAGTAATTAGAAGAGATGGTGGGCAGACTCTAGGAGCAAGAGTGGAGGAAGGAGAGGTTATGTGGCAACCTTTAGCTTTGTTATTAGTTAGACAATAGGTTATAGTAACATAAAAAGGAGTAGGACAAGACCAAATTAAGGGTGACCCTAAGGAGGGACATGAGGAGAAGGTCAAGATGAGCTTGGATGAGGAGTCCAACCCCAATTGGTAGGAGTGGTATCCCAGTAAGTTTATAAACAACTCTTCCTTTTCCTACTTTGTTAGTTTTGTTTTATTATTCACTAGATGTATAACCTATGTGTGTGTGTGTGTGTGTCTATGTGTGTGTGTGTGATTATGATGTGAAATTTTTTATGACCAACTAGTATAAGATGATCTAAGACACCTATCTTGACCTATTTCACATGACCATATGTTTAAGCAGGGATGAGCTTTTCAAAGGCCCAGGGTTACCAATAAGCATGTGAATCCATTCACATGTTTTTCCCTTGCATACCTTAAGTGATTTGGTTATGGTGAGAACTATAAGTGTATCATAAATTAGGCACATATGAGGGGGGGAGGGCCTTCTAGGGTGGCACCGATATTTGGAAGCATATGAGTTGGAGCAAGAGCCCTAAAATTTTAGTGTCAAGAGGGTCCCATCGGAAGCAAAGACAAATCCCACAACAATTAACCTATAAAGACTCATATAAGAGGCATAATAGGAGCTTAGGGAATTCTGCCTCGAGAGGCTCACATAAAGGATAATTAGTATTAGTTGTTAGGGGATATACCTAAGTTGTTAGTGCTATGATTTTTTTTTAAAAAATGACTACACTTGTCATCTCAATGCAGAAATGATGTATGAAATTCAATGTATTGTTGAAAATTATGTGTGAATGTGTGTGTGTGTTGATCCATTTTAGATCTCATCTCTCTCTAACATTTATTAAATTCTACAATGTTTTCTTTTTCAAATTATGCATTTTAGATAACTAGGAATATGTGAAATGTCATTGGATATGTTTATGATTATTGCTATGTAAATGCTTATATTTTTTGGTGTTTAGTAGAATGGATGAAAATGTGTAATGCAATAATTTATGAAATATAAATGTGCTAACAAATATTTGTTGGTAATGGTCAAGATAATTTTCTCACATGGTAGGGATAACTCAATTTCCAACAAAGGAATGAAATGGGAGATATGATGTATGAAACGTTAGAATAGAAAATCAACTTATTGAAATGTCACAAAAATTAAAAGATCATCCTTGGCACATACCAGTTATAGGACTATTCTAGTTCCTCTCAAGCTTAGGAAAATAGTAGCTTTATAGGTTTTGTCTAGACATAAATCAATAGATGGTTAACCATGGTAGAATCAGTATGAGGGAGGGTTCCCTTTTTAGCATGGGATTCTAAAAAATATTTTTATGGATTCTATATTTAGACATTTTTGCATTTTTTTTTTTTGGTTAATTTGATCCCCTACACTTAAACTTATGTGACTAAGAGGAAGCAAGGGATCATCACTGAAGGCTAGATGTAGGCAATTAAGTGAATTTACTACAAATGCTAACCCCACATAACTAGTAGGATGTGATGAATCATCACCAAAGGTTAGTAAAGGGAAAGAGATGTGAAATGCTTTGATCATATTTATTGCTTGGATAGCCTTGGCTTTACCTTATTTCTTTATTATCACTCTTTTTTTTTTCTTTTTTTTAAATAAGGTGCTTATTCCTAGGTTTTGGCCCCATGCAACTAGTAAGATGTAAGGGATCACCACTGAATACCAAGGTAGGAAAATAAGATAAACTAGGCAAAACATGTTAGTGATTAACTTAGAGAGAACTAGAGGGTGGGGATTTACCACGAGGAAGCTTCTAGACTAGGCTGTAGACTAGAGTACCTAAGATGTCAGGTAAACCTATAGGAAATAAGGTGTATAGTACCTAAAAGGACCAATATTAATATCCTACTCAATTCTACTTTCAAAAACATCATTTGAAAAGGGAAAAAGGTAATGGGTAGTGATAAAAAAATGTGAATGATTTGCTGTAATTACATCTTTCTATGTGAACTTATAGTTGAGCAGTCACTTAATCAACATAACTAAAATGTATAATTAATAAAAAAATAATGACACAAAGTTTATTTAATACAATGAGGGAATTTTAGAACATGTGGGAATATATATAATATCATTTAAGGTGTGAATAGTTGATTGATTCATCAAACTCCTTACCCTCTAAGGTGCATAAACAAAAATGTCCATTTTAAAAAACTTTAGTAACTAGATACAAACCTAACCATTTGAGATCAAATTTTTGGCCTTCACCTTTCTTCTTATCGATCATAATATTAGGTCTTAAAATAAATTGTCTAGCCAAAATAGGGTGTTTGTGAACCCTTATATTATATTTTTTGGCACATACAAGATGTGTAAATCTCATGATTATGAGGGGATTTGAGCTGATTTTCATCTTAACTTTCTAATTAAGTAAGACACCCTTCTCTACATTATTCTTCATCTAAGAGGCTCCATATAGAAACGTGGAGGCTCAGAGTTCTACTTCCAAGGGAAAGATTCACTTCACACTAAATAATAAGGAATAGGGGATTACCTATGTGGGCATGCAAATACTTGTCCTATAGGCCCACAAAGTGGGATATAGTTGGAGATGTTCTTCCCTATTGGTATATTTTATAAATTTAACTAGTTAAAATTTCAAGGTTTTATTAGTAGACTCATCTTGACCATTAGCCTAAGAATAATATAAAGAGGTTTTATGGTGAGATATAAAGAGCTTCTTACATTGTTCTCGTACCTCTAGGTTTTAAAAAGGGAACCCGTTATTAGGGATGATGACCTAGAGGACCTAAACCTATAAATGTTATGATTTAATATGAATTTAGAAATGATATATCCCATAACAATGGTTAACAACATGGCCTTTGTCCACTTGGTGAAATATTTTGTGGTCATGATGATGAAATGATGGCTATCATAAGAATCAGGTGAGAGTTTTCCAATTCAATCCAACCCACAAATAGAGGACGGCCAAAGTGTGATAATAAGATGAAGTGATTTAATAGGTACATGTATTTAATGGGAGATTAATGCCATTTGGGACATCTTCTTACATACTATATAGTGTTGTGCTCAAGCATGGGCAAAAACATCCCATTCTATGGATTTTATCTATAGTTACATAATCACTAAAGTGGACACCATAAACACCACTATGGAAATGAAACAAAACCTTCTTAGGCTTGTCTTACTCTACACATTTGAGGATCTTATCATCAAAATATATTTGATATATACCTATGTTGATGATAACATACTTTATTACAATGATTTTAAGGTGTCCCTTATACTAATAATTAGCACCCTAGGGATAGGCATGATCATACAAGTAATTTATGATGTTTGTGTATCACGAGGAGGAAGTGAACATTGATTTTTTAATGTAATAGATAAAACCATTAGGGAAATTAGTTTCAACAACATCAATATAAATCAAAGGAGAGTTGACCAACCAATTGACAATGATTCATCCCTTAATGGAATTTCGGTTAATGTATGATAACTTGAATTCACTTGATAATGTGGTGAAATAGTCAACTTTATTGGACATATCTAGTTAGGTTTAAAAAGTATGGAGGGCCTGAGATCTTATAATGACCATTATTTCTTAATGAATAATGTATTGCCTTGATTGATTTACACCAAAAACTAAGGATAGACATTCCTTCTCCACTTACATATACTTTTTTTCATAATTGAGAAGGACTCAGCTAATAAATTAGATGGCCTTTTCTTTACCATAATTATCCTCTTTGGAAAACATATAGGAAAGGGATACCTTAGTTCCCTTTATATAAATGATGAATGGATGATCAAACTTAGGTTTCATGAGAATAGGTGGAGCCACAAGAAAATGTTTCACATACTCAAATACATTTTGGAAATCTTGGGTTTAGGTCAAACTACTGTCCTTTTTAAGCAAGTTGATGGGATGAACTGCATATGGGAGATTAGGAATAAACATTTGAATTACCTTGAGTTTCTTTTTGAATAACCTTATCCCTAATTTTTCTATGGGTGGAGAAATTTCAAGAATGGAATAGATTTTTTTAGGATCAATGTTAATATCTCATTTGTAAATGATATAGCCTAAAATGTTTTTGCTTATAACATTGAAGACACATTTCTATGGATTAAGCATAACATCATATTCAATGAGGTGAGTGAGAATGATGCATAAGACTCCAAGATGGTCATCTATTTTTCTATATTTTCCTAAAATATCATCTACATAAACCTCCATAATTTTATGATTGAGGTTGTGAAAAATGCGGGTCATATCCCTTTGGTATGTTGAGCAGTTTTTAGGCCAAAGGGCATAATAGAATAACAAAAGGTTCCCTACAACATGGTGAAGGAGGATTTAGTTTGATATTATTTAATAATGAAATTTTGTTATAACTTGGGAAGCCATCCATGAAATATAATAAATCATACCTAATTGTGGCATCTACAATAATGTCTATGGAGGATAGAAAAAAGTAATCCTTAGGGCACACCTTGTAAATGTCCCTAAATCGATGTAAATCCTTATATTATCATTATTTTTGAGAACATGGAAGATGCTAGATGACCACATAATGTAGACCATACATTTGATGAACCCTACCTTGAGGTTTTTAATCACCTCTTCCTTCACCATTAGTGAAATTTTTGGCTTTAGAGTATTTAGTTTTTTCTTGATGGGTTTCACATTTGGTGTGGTAACTAGGTTATGAGCCAATACTTTTGGATCAATGCTTGTCATATATGAGTAATAAAAGGTGAAAGATTTTGAAAGTTTCATGTGGATTTTTTTATGGTCTTCTATCTCTTTAGGAGAAAGAGAATATTTGAGCTTGAGGACCCTAGGTTTCTCTTCCATGCCATTATTAATGTCTATAATGTCCTTGATTAGAGATGCATTCTCATCTTCAAATTCTTGAGGGGTAAGGGGAAGATCCAAGCTTTTTTCATCAAAGCTTCAGTGTTGAAGATGTCAAATAAACACCTGGTGACTATGAACATTTCTAATCTCTAATAGATCGGTCCTTAAGTATTTCATGCCAAGAGAAATAAGAGCTTCTTCAAAAGGTAATTTATAGTTCATTGAGTTGTATATTACTTACAAAAGAAGATTAACTAAAACATCCTTTTCTCTTATAAGAAGATTTAGAGAGATTAGACAACCTTCCTCAAGAGATCAGTCTTTGCCTCCTTTTGGTAGGTTCCCCCACCCAAGAACATGATTCCTTCCAATCCCTTATATGGTTGTCCCTAAAATTCAAGCCTTTATTCCTTTCAATGGAGGATGCCCACTAAACCTTGTTAAATATGATGATATACCCATTTCATCCCTCAAGAGTATTCCCTATTTCACGGGAGGGGATACTATCACACCTATAAAGCACATTAAATATATTATTAATATCTATTTAATACATCATGTTTCTAAGAAGAACATTGTTATTAAGATTTTAGCTTATTCATTCAAAGTCAAAACTCTCCAATGGTATAGGATCTTGTGACCTAGTTCTATCAACTCGTGGGAAGATCTAGGAGAAGCACTATGTAAGCAGTTTGAAGATAAGTCAGATCATCTATCCTTGGTTGAACATTTTATCACTATTAAGAGGGAACCACACGAGTACATTGTGGATTTTAATCTCAGCCTTTAGAGAACCTATGATAGGATTCCACTATTGGTAACGCCTATACCTAAGTATATTTTAATCTATTATCTTAGAGCCTTGAATAGTGATATCTCTATGATGATCCAATTAATGGGTGGTAAAACACTATCAGATGCTTATGAGGTAGTCATTAGGGTTGAGAATAGTCTTATACAAGTTAGAAAAATTACACCAAGTCCTCCAATGCCCATTTTTTATAAATACAACCCATTTTGTCACTTCAAACACCCATATCAACACATATTGTTGTGCCAACTAGCCAACCACCAAGCTGAGATAAAGCTCTACCCTAGCCCATCAAATGATCTATAAGAGATTAAGAGTCTTCTTTAGATTTTTGGGAATAAGTTGGTTACTCTCAAAAGGTAGTAGGCTTAGAATTATAGACCCTATCAAGTGTCTCATCAGTCTTATAAAAATAACATGCCTCCATATCAAGGAATTTATCATCCAAATAGGCTACCATATTAAACAAATTTGAAGGCCAAGGCCAAATTACTCTTGTAAAGAATTATCAATCTTTCAACCCCAATACTGTCATCACATATAAATCCTTAGTCCCTATCCAAAATAACTTAGTATAAGATTATACATGGTGATTACCTTGTAATCTTCCCTAAAACCAAACCACTTGTCCTAAGGGTGTCCTTAACCAAGCATTTATGGTGCAAAGCATAACACCACAAAAAAAGAGCCAAGTTGAGGTATCATCAAAAAAATAGGTTCCCCAAGATTTAGGATAGAGTATGATACACTTATAGATTAGCAAGGGGATGAGTATTATGAAGTGAATCAGTTACAAGGTTAGAACCAGACTTCTTCTTCAAGTGTGGTAGCCAATACTAGGTCTAAGAAAAGGGTTGTAAAAATTAAACCAATAGTTGATAAGTATCATGCATCATCTTCTCTAGTGTTACAGAAGGTTGATAATCCTAATTTATTACCAATGGTACAATAAATCCATAAGAATTAAACTTTAGGAAGTTGAGAACATCCCAAAATCTATTTCCAATCAACATAAGTGTAAGAAGTTACCGTTATTATGAAATTAAAACAAAAGGTTGGTACTTCCCCATTCAATATTCTTGATTATATGAAAAAAAATAGTGAAAATACCCATGTGGGAATCCTTGTCCATCCTAGGATAAAAAGACCTATTACAAGTAACTTTGTCTAACCTTAGTCTTTTAGAAGGGTCATCATAGGAATGACCAAAAGTATTACTCATAAATACCCTTAAACCAAAGGAAAGTCAATAAAATTAAGGTGTAAAACCTCCACCATTCAATGTTTCTTTGATCATCGACAGTCATTTAACCCATAATTGCATGATAGATTCAAGGGCTAGTAGCTTAGTGATGCTAAAATAGATAGTAGACAAATTGGGTTTGGAATATGAGTCACTCTCTAAAGGTGTAGTTTAGCTAGATGGAATGACCATTAAGACTCTTCGTAACATAAAGGGTTTATTAATCACTTTACATGATTTACCCAAATTTTCCATTCCCCAATATGTTTTCATAATTGATTTCCCTCCATACTTTGATTTGTGCCTTTCTAGGGACTTTACTACCAAGATTGGGGGATACCTATCATTTGATTGGTATTATATGATCTTTAGAACTAGGTATGGCACTAAAGTCACCATTAGGTTTGAGCTAATTACGATGAACCATATTGAACCATATGTACCAAATGCCATAAATGTCAATTATACCATCTTTTAACAAGAATGCCATCTTACTTAGGAAGATCCAAGTACACCCCTTGAAGGCACACTTGATTTGCTGCTTGATGAATGGGGGGATGAACATAATGAGGTTTATCCTTATAGACTCATTAAATAAGTTGGTCTAGGTAACTATTGATTGCATGGATGATATTATTTCATTCTAAGACTTGTGAGGACTGATGAACATGATGATGAAATATGGCATATGCACTTTGACAGATCTAGAAGTAGACATGAAGCAAAAAGGGGTGTCATGTTGGTGTCTCCCTTGAAGGAGATGTATTTCATGCTATAAGATTTTAGTTCAATTGTACCAACAACTCAACTGAGTATGAAACTCTCCTCTATGGTCTTCAATGGGATAGGAAGAAAGGAATTAAACATCTGCAAATGTTTAAAGATAGTGAGATGGTGGTGAACTAGGTAATGTAGACATGTAAATTTGTCCACCAATGGCTTTGCATTAGAGTATTAGACTAATTATTACCAATCATTGAATATTTAACCTAAATTTTTTTATTAGTCTTGAATTTGGCCTTATAACATTACATTAAATCAATTTGGCATAATAAATCAACTAAACAAGGAAAATACACACATTGAATTAATCAAAGTCAAAAAAATGACCAAATGCTTAAAAAGAATTAATTGACTTGTACATCCTAATCAAAATCAATTAGCAAAATAAATCAATTTCAAATCCTAATTGAATTCACCTATGAGCTAATAAATCAATTACTAAAAAGGAAATTCAAGAGCATCTTAGAACATCATAAAACATATTCATTACCTTTGTGAGCTGTCACTTTGGAAAATATCTAAAAATATATCCTAGGAATATGCCAAACTCAACCAAAGTTAATAAACTCAACCATGGTCAGATTTAACCCATTCTAAGGGATTTGAAAGCCTATAAAAGCAATCCTAGAGCTCTTCATTTAGGGAGTTCAATCAAAGTAGAGTTATAATGTAGGAATAGATTCATGAAGCTAAAATCTTAGTGTTATAATGCCAGAATTGAGCCAAAGCCATCAAGCCATTGAATCAATCAAGCCAAAGCTAAGCATTGAACAAGGTGCCAAGAGGAGATGAAGGTAGCCACACTCCATTGATGAATACCTTTTGAGCACAAATTTGAGAAATCCAATGAAGAAGCCTTTTGGATCAATCAAGGATTTGGGTAAGGAATTCGTATTTTGTGTTTAAATTGTCATTTCCTTCCATTTTTAATTGTGTTTTCAATTGGTTTGTTCACCATACTCCACCCATGATCTAGGCCTAGAGATGTTAGATTGTTAGTGAGTTGATTTCATTATTTTTGGAACTAGCTCTATACTAACCTTATCCTTTGAGTTAAATTCCTTTGAGTTAAATTTCATAACAAATGGATGTATATTTTAAAATTTATGGTTAAAATACTAACTGCAGGTTTTTATGATTTATGTGTTCAGTTTTATTTGTTTTAACCTTCTAAGTTATTGTTTGCATATTTCATATGTTTATTTTATTTTTTAAGATTTATTGAGTTTTGTATTGAGATTTTTAATAACCATTGCCTAACCTAACATGTTTATCTTTTGTGGTTTTGCCTTCAGGTTGACAGATTTTACCCTTCAAAGTTGCTTGTCTCATTTGATAAATAAGCTTCAAGGCTAAACAAAGTGCTAACCTTTTTCATGTAGGGCCCATTTGAAAAATCCTCAAAACAAGCTTAATTAGTTATTTCACACTTTTTTTTGGGATGTTTTAAAATGAATTAGGCATTTTACTTTGGGTTTAAAAAGAAAGTTTTACATGTTTATGTTAAATTTTTTGATCGTTCTTTCAAAGTTCACAACTTAAATCCAAGGGGCTAAAAGAACACCACCACACATTTTGTTTAGTGCTATAAAATTGAATACACTTCAAAGTTTTTTCAAGTTGTTTTCATTATTTGTTTAATCTAATTTTTTTTAAGTAAATAGGGAGTTGTGCGTGTATGCTCTCCCATCCATTCTCTTTATGGAATGTTTAGGATCAAAAATACCAACTTATTTTTGGGTGGCTTGCAATAATTTCAATTTTTGCATCTTAAAGCAAAGGGGCTAGTAACTAATCTAATCAAACACTTTCAATTTGGTGCAATGAAATTAACCTCACTTTAAATATTTATAAAATTGTTTGTTGATTGTGTGTTTTAACAAAAAGAGGTGTGTGTGTATGCTCTCCTATCCATCCCATTTAGGAAATTTTTGGGATCAAAAGGTCCATCTCATCATACTTTTAGCTTAGTCTAAGGCGTAAAAAAAATGTTGTTTAAAGTCCTCCCCAAAAACTTGTAATAGTATTGGGTGATCTTGAGACGACCATAAAGTCTTTCTATTATGTCATTTATTTCATACATCTTAGCTTTTGAGGGGAACTTCATTACCTCCCACAAGTTATTTAGGGAAGATTTGACCCAGGGATTCATCTTCAAAAATCATCTTTAACCTCTCTCTATGGGGGTATATAAATTGGGATCTCCTCACTGAGATGATGGTTTGAGGGGTTAAACCATCTCTGTTAGTAGAGGCTAAGTTCAAGACATTTGAGCATGTTGGAAATTGCACTACACTAAGCAAGTGATGGATATAGAGGTTGTAAAAAGGGGAAAACCTTTCTACAACAAGCTATATGATGTGGACACAAATAACATGTACTTCTTTAGTATGCTGATGTGAAAGTCATATGCATTTGATCCATCTAGAGACATTCAAAAAATAATTAGTTTAGTAACCCCACATTGCCATACCCTTACTAGGATTTAGATGATTATGCTTAATCTATTTTGGTCATTTTTTCTTAGTGTGTTATACTAAAACTTGTATTGTTCAAACCATTTCATTTGATCAATCATGAGTCCACATTACTCCACTATTTAAGGAGGCATTACACTGTCCATATGACAATTTGATTTAACTTAGCAAACATTCCCTTTTTGTGTCAAAACATTGGGAGTAACACTTGATTAAGGAGGACACCATTACACTACCCAAATCATTTCAAAATCTTGTGCCTTTGAAATCTTGAAACATAAACCATTTGTCACATCATCTTTTAGGAGTGATAACATTGCTAGGCTACCCATTTCATTTCAAAAGACTTGTCTTGTTTCATCTTGCGTCTCCATTATCATTTGCTTGTAATCAATCACTTGAGCCTTGTTGAATCTTAGAATAGCATGGTCACACTGTTCAAATATTTCTAGCTCTTTTTCATCAAATTCATAGTTTAGTCTTAGTTGAGTCCTTGATTAACTATTACAAGTTCAAATTCAAATATTGGTTGATTTCAATTTAGACTTGAATTCATGGGGTTGATACCTATATCTTCCTCTTTTGGGTTATTTAACTTGGGTTAATTCATCACTCAAATTTGGAAAATTATATTATTTTGTGCTTTTATTTTGGTTAAATTAGTTTATCTTCAAACATCTCTTGTTTAACATCTTATACCGATCAGATCACATTTTATGCCTAGAGTCATGTACCTTGTCTATGTTAAACTGTTCCAAGTTTATTAGATTAATCAATCATCCTTTTTAAGTCAAGATTTTTCCACCATTTGGCCATTAGTCTTCACATATCCTATTTGAGCCTAATTTTTGAATCTATGTTTGGATAAAAGTCCTAACAAATTTTCACTTTAGTAGTTTGGACCTACTTGAAACACATTTCGACATAAGAGTTTGGTAGTTTGATTCTTAGGTAATTTTATGTGACCTTTGCATGTATCAGACACTTAACATTTGTCATTTGATGCTACACTATTTTTATCAAGTCTCTGTATATACTTTTTGGAGATCCAGCTCCACCTTTGACCAAGCTAGATAACGTTTGAACCCTTTATCTTTATAAAAGGCATAACTTTTCTAGAGTTTATAGAACCCTAATCCCTTCTCTTATTATGAAATATTTGTCATTTAATTTGAACATGGCTCACTATATTCATTATGTGTAATTTAGGCTATGGAAATCCTTTCACACAAGGGGACTTTGTGGAAAACCCTACTGAAGACAATGTCATTTGGAAAATAGATTCTTATACACCCCAAAAAATTCAACCAAGGGAAAAAAATCAAGATCCTTTGGCCAACTATTTGGTTATTACACCTCCATATATAGAGGAAAATCAAGAGATAACGGCCAATACTTATCTAACATACCATCGGTTATAGAAAGTACTCAACAAAAACCTTATCACATGATAACACCATCAACATATGACCCAATTTAACCATAGAGGTAGGGTATGAAAACTTAAAAAATCTTGAAATAAGACCTTCCAACATGTTTTACAATCAGACTCACGAACAATTATCTTCTAGCAATCCTAATGTCATTGTACCAATAACTTATTAAAACCCCCATGTGCTTATCCCATAAAGAGGTCCCATAGATGACCAATTCAATTAAATGCATCAAGAATACTAGACATATATCAATTTAGTGCGTAACTTCACTAATATGGCCTTATCAAATGCACCTCTTATTAATCTAGCTCCTCAAACAAAAGTTTTAACGAAGTTGACAAGTCAAGATAATTAAGGTTTAGACCCATTTATGCAAAACACTTTAGTAGAAACCATGTTCAATACACTGATTATAGAGGAAATATCTTCAACATCTATGTATGATACTGAGCAAAACATAGGGGATAATATGTAAGTAATGTCTAATTTAAACCAAAGTGGTGTTGGCATAAAAATAATCAATCAACAAAAAAATGTGCCTTCAGCTAGCACCGTTAGTGGTTTTTAAAATCAAGCAGTAGGAGCTTCTATGTCCCAACCTCAACCAACTAATTTTAATCCTCAACTAGTCACTTCTTCAAGCACACAAACAATAAGATTAAGTAGCCAGCCACCAAGCAGTACTGCACCAAAATAAAATATGTCAAATCTTACTCCTACCTAAAATGTGATGAGTAGTATTCTACAATACCAAGCATAATTAAATATCTAAATGCAATAAAGGCTAAACACATTGCCACATCAACATGGGGCAACCAATGTTCTACCTCACCAGGTAGTAACAAACATACGTCTTCACTTATAGTCCAGTATACCAATCCAAAATTAAATGATGTCTACTCAATAATGTATTCAAATTGGTCAGTGATAGGTATCAAATCTCTAACATGCATCCACTTCTCAACAAGTATTCACATAATAAAGAGGTTCTAATGTTCCTCAAGTACCTTCTAGGCAACAATTGCCTTTTATGTAGAATGTACTAGAGTTTAGAGATAGGGTCTTGGTTTAGAAGTTCCCACTCAACAACAAGGTTCAAATAGTCAACGACAAGTCCCTATTCAATGACAATAGGCATAGTACAGTTATATCCCTTCATCCCAACCTTAATATCCAAAAAACCAATCATACATATCCAAACCCAACCAAAATATTGCACTACCATAGGTATAATTTAAAAATTGCACCCTAATCTATGCATGCACATTCTTAGACCATTCCCTAGCCAATCCAACCTAGCCCAACTAATCCTTCCATCATATCCCAATTCATGTAATCCACTTATGACTGCTAAACCATCTGCCAAGCCAATATTCCAATAAGTTTCCTTGAGAAAGAATTACAACAAATGAAGGATGCAATTACTGCCATCCAAGCTGGGAAATAGGTTAAAAAGTTCAAATTGGATGATGTGTGTTCATATCCTTTTAACATGGAGTACTTACAGATACCATTTCCTCTAGGATATGAACCACCCAAGTTTGACAAATACAAGGGGAAAGGTGACCCCAAAGCACATCTGATAGAGTTCTTTGTTGCATGTTAGTAAGTGGCATATAGTGACATTTATCTGTTGTTATTTCCAAGGAGTTTAGCTAGACAAGCCTTGAAATGGTTTTTAAAACTACCAAAGAACTAGTTTATAACTTCGATGATCTATCAACCAAGTTTGTGCAACACTTTTCATACAATCTCAAGCATGACATTTCACTGGTCGACTTAACACAAGCAAAGTAAAAACTAGGTGAAAACTTCACAAGTTATTTACAATAATGGAGAGCCCTTGAAAGCTGATTTACCCACAATCTACTAGATAAGTAATTAGTAACTATGTTTATGAAAAATCTACACAATGAAATATCCTACTATCTGGAGTTGTAGTGTGCACACACATTTAAAGAGATCGTCAACAAAGGTTTAGTGATCAAAAGAGCCCTTATCAATAAAGGGATCATAAAATTAAACTCAAACAATCAAAACAATGGTCAAAACCAAAATCATACCAATAATTAGAACCAAAATCCAAACCAAATGCAAGCATCATAATCAACATAGGTCAATAATAATGATAGGCCAAAAAAATTTAACCACAAAAAAAATGTTATCAGGAATAGAGTAACAGAGTCACACCAATCCAAATGATGCAAACACCATTTGCTCAACCAATAACACCTTTTCATCTCACTCCTACCCAACAACCTCTTCAACAACTGTGACACTCACAACAAGCACAACCTAGGCCAACACAACAAATACAATAACTGCAACAACCTTTAACTTTGTAAAACCCACCTCCAAGGAGAAACCCACCTACTAGTCATCCTTTTACCAACCTTGGAGAAACCATTGAAGTAGTATTTCAAAATGTCATAGTAGCTAACCTAATTAGATACCCTATTCCAAAAGAGTAATATCATGAGGGTACATACATGCTAGACTGGTACAATCCAAAACAATTATGTGAGTTTCATAGTGTTAAAGGCCATAATTTACAATGTTGTATGCAAATAAAACATGCCATTCAAAATATGTTGGATAATGGAAAGATCATATTGGATAATGGATCTTGCACATCCAATTAGAACCTTGGCATCTATCAAAACCCATTTCCTCAACATAACAATTAGCCAGTGCAACAACAACAACATCAACAATAAAGACCAAATCAACATAATCAATAGCAGAATCAACAAAGCCAAAATAATGGATAGAACCAAGGCTATAAAACTAGCCATAGCCAAAAAACCTACCATGATATTACACATGACTATAACTTAGTTGTAGGTCATATCTTAGGGGGTAGTGTTAACACCATTTCGATCAATCCTAGACTAAATTTCAACTAGACAAGACCGTTTTTGGTCATACCAAACCAATCCAATCATTTTGGTAACCCTTATTTGACTCGAGACCACACATAGGCAAATCAAAAAGTAGGGATTCCCATGTTAGGACCTTATAATGATAACTCATCATTCTCTTATGACCACACTCAAGTGCATCGATGACCAAGACTTATCTTATCTAGCCCCCTCCACCATCATCAATTACCAATAATAGTCCTGTATGTAATCTTGATTGTGCAATTTGATTGTGCAATCACAACTCAATAGTCTAAAATTACTATACCAGGCCCACAACCACCTGTAGACACCTAAAACTAGCCACCAATGACCTCCAACCAAGCTTATGACCAATTTATACCAAAATGCACAATTTGGCCTAAAAACACTAAAACACATTAAATGAGTTGAAATTGATATATTGAAGTGTCAATTTTGTCCAAAGTGTCATTAAATGGGGTAATGAAATTTATGAAACAACTAACTTTGATCAAATCATTTCAAGTCAAAATGGCATTTTCAAACCTAGGTGCTCTAGATTGTTCTTTTCTATCAAAATTTTTAAATGAGATATGTGAATTTATTATTTTATGTTGGCAACATCTTAAATGGGAATAAGGTTCCAACACATCTAACATCAACTTCTAATTCCAATCTAGTCAAATTTTGAACCAATAATATGACATTTTGATTAATTTATGTACAAATTGCCAAGGTTTTGCATCAAAGTTGACTAATCATGTTTAAGGCTAATTAAACCAAATCAAGAGCTTAAGTTAATTTTCAGTGAAGATTTTTGAATATTTACTTTTATAAATTGATATTGAATAACTATATCATTAAGTGATATCATTTCTTGGAAAAACATCCCTAGGCCATAAATGCATAAAATATCTTATCAAGCCAACCCATGCCTCATTAAGACCCTCCATACCTCTTTATTGCCTTTCTATCCTAAATATTTATGAAGGCATTTATTGATTTTTGCTTCAAAAATTAAATGAATTCCTAACTACACATATTCATGTTGAGATGGATAGTTCAAGTTCATTCTGACCATTTTACAAAATCTATAAATAGGAGGCCTTGCATATTGAATTTTAAGCTTGGATAATGCAAAGTTATAATACATAAATATTTCCAAAAGCCATTGCAATTAGTATTATAATGCTAAATTGTTGAGCCAAGCCAAATCCAAAGCCATCACAAATGTGCCAAGGAGAAGAGAAGATAGCCAAGCCTCCTTTGATGAGGACTCATTGAGCACAAGTTGAGCAAGCCACTTCAACAAGCTATTTAGAGCATCCAAGGAAGGTGAATGAGGTTTTATTTCATGTTTTAGTTATTGTTTTCATATGTATGTTTGTTATTATGCTCCTCTTTAGTGTCTAGGCTTAGACATGTATGCTTATTAGTGTGTTTCTTTCATTTTTATTTCATTTTGGAACTAACACAATACTAACCACCTCTCTTGAGTCAAATTCCTAGTCTACATAATGGCACACAATCTCGATCACAACTCAACCCCAACTAGATCCCAAATCACCCCAACTCAACCCCAGCTTGACCCCAACTCATCCCAACTCAACCCAACTAACCCTGGCTCACCCCAACTTGACCCTAACTCGACCCTAACTCGATCCTAACTCACCCCAACTTGGCCCCAACTTAGCCCAACTTTACCTTGATTCGGCCCCAAATCAACCTTAATTTGGGCCCAACTTGACCCAAATTGAACCTAACTCGAACCCAAATCAGCCCAACTCAACCCCATCTTACCTTAACTTGACCCCAACTCGACCCTGATTCAACCCCAACTCACCCTGATGTTGATGACAAAAATTACGCTTGATCTTAATCAATCAACAATGGGAAGTTTTAAGCTGTGGGACAATGCAGCTTGAAACAACCTCCAGATTTTAGAGAAGCTGGTCTCTTTTTTTGTGTCAAGTGTTGGGGGAAAAGGGATAGAAGATTAAACAAAAATGCAAATGCAGGAATGAAACCTAACTATGGCGATGCACTTGAGTGTAATCCTAATCCTAACCTGAGCACAAGGAAACTATTATAGGATTCAATTACATTTAAGAGCAGACAAGTGCATGATCAATGTAAAAGATTGAAATAATAGAAACAAAGGCTCACAATAGGGGATTTTTTTTTGAGATACAGAGAATGTCAACAAAGGCATAGTGTTCAATCTTCTGAATAGAATCTTCCAATCACATAAGAGGCGCAGAAGTCACGTACAATTATGTAAACCTTCCAACTCAAGAAAATGAGACAAAAGCAAATGACATTCCTAATCACAACTCTAGAAAATCTGTAGTATAGACTACTTTGCAAATGACATAGATAACACCAACCAAGGCATGGAGTTCAAATCTTCTTAATTCATTCAGCCACATAAAAGGCACAGAAACATGCACAGTTACATCAACTTTACAACTCAAGAAAATTGAGACAAGAGCAAATGATATTATTGGTCAAAAACTCTAGAAAGTCTAAAACTATAGAATTCCCCCCCTTCGTCAATTTTTTAATTCCCTTATATAGCCTTAGAAATGTCTCCTTACATCGTTCTCTTTCCCATGCAATTCTACTCCGTCATTCACTCGCAGGGGACAAAATAGATGACACCTTCAATGTCTTAGATGCATCCTGGTCTCATCAAGAACTGACTTGACTACATCCTGGAGATTCATGTCTAGTACCTCTCCTTACACCTAAATTCCTTCTTCCATCACCTGCTCAGCCGCTCAACTGTCTACTTTGCCTCTCTCAATCAGGGGACAAAATAGATAGTGCCTTTAATGCCTTGCAGGCTCCACAAATCTACCTGGTGCACTATTTTATCTACCAGGAATAACTCCCACTGAGTTTCCCTCCATCTTACTGTAATAGATAGGCGAACACTCTATTCTATTGAAATGGAAGAGGACACTTAGTCAATCCATGAAAATTCTCCCTTTGTGGTCTAGAAGGCACTAGAGAATGACACTTGGTGCTTTCCACTTTCTTCTATATTTTGCTCAGAAATGCTCTACCTTCGACACATGTCACAATTTGTTTTCTTGATACCTTGCAGTTTTAACAAAATAAAATCCACCGCATCCCTTGCTCGAGCAACTTTTTAGGAGGGGATGGATGCATGTGGCAGTCTTTGTATGTTGACGCTTGGTGCTTCCACAGTCCTTTGAAATAACATCCAGGACCCACCACAATCTTTATTCAGCAATGAGGCTCGAAGATGGTCTCTCAGAAGTTGACATGTGGTGACTTTCGCTACTTTTGGGAAGATACGTGGCATCTTCCACTTCTTCTTCTAGGTGTATGTGGTGCCTTCTACTTTTTTTAGGGATGGAATAAGAAGGGACTTGAAGAGTGACACTTGGCAACATCTGCTGCTTTATGGCACCTTAAGCAAAATAAATGACACCTTTATGCGTTGAATCAAAGCATGAACCTAGGCATTCTTTAGATGCCAACACGTGGAGGCTTCCACTTTCTTCTAAAAAGATAGTTCAGGGCCTTCTGTGACTGCCACCTAGCGCTTTCCACTTTCTCTACTGCTTAGCTCATTGAAAGTCTTCACCAAAAAAATAGAATGAAATGTGGGTGCCTCTATGAGACATGGATGCTGACACGTGGTGCATTCTGCTTAGCTACTACTGGGAATGTGGCACATTCTACGACCTTCTCAAAGGTTACAAAAGGGGGCTTAGAGGATGCCAGCTGGCTGGCTCTGTGGCTCAAAGAGCGACACTTGGTGGCTTTCGCCTGAATTCAATACTTAGGCCTAAAAATGAAAAGAAAGAAAATAAAAGGGGAAAAGGACCTGTGCTCAAAGGGTGACACTTGGCAGCGTCTGCTGCACTTCGATACTTAGGCAAAAAATGAACCCACCTTCTGCTCCAAAACTCTGTTGCTACATCCAAGGTATGTAGGAACCAAAATTGTAGTGCTTGACCCAAAATTTAAATATGACGTAGAGTAATAAAATACTCTATAGTTACTGGTGACCTCCCAGGACTTTTGAGCCTGCTCAAAAATAATCTAACTCCTGCTAAATCAAAATTGTGGAAACTACAGCTTTAAAAGAGCCATTTGGTAGATAGACCACTCATAGTTAGATAACCCTTGCTTGCTCTGCAATTCAACAAAAGCTAGATCAATGTTAATGATATCCTTGTGCAAAAAGTTTTACAAGATCTGGACTATGGCTTTCAGTTTGAATTCCAGTTGGGAAACAGGAACCAAGATAGCTTCAAATTCTAAGACTGAGGAATCATCTGCAAGCTCTAGAAAACTATTTGATCCCTCTATTTAGCCAACATTAATGGTTCAATTTGGTCCACCATTAGCACCATCTTTGTGTCTAAAAATGGAGGAAGGCCTAGCTGCACCAAATCTTCAATACGCTGTCTCATTTTACTGATGCCTTCTTGCACGACGTCGAGATGTTCTCTGAAACTGTTGGCCATGGCATTGCGACTGAGCTCCTCATTGACCCATTTCATGATGGCCATTCTATCGGGGATCCTCACGACTGCCAATGCTACATCCATTGTGTTGTAGAGTTTCTATAGCAATGAATGGGAATCTGTGACTCTTTTGGAGATCGTGGCCAGAGTGTTTTGCACTAAATCTTCCACCTTCTCACACAATTATTGTGCGTTGAGCAGGAAGGTGAGAGAGGGCCTGAGCTGGATAATCTCTGAGGAGATTCTCTCCCATGTTGACTCATAGAGCTCCTTCACCAATTTTATCACTCCTTCACCTTGTGGCCTATTAGCCAGTTCTATTGTCAGTTGCACTATTTTTTGGTGCTCTGCTTGGAACTGGGCTTGAAAAGCTACAACCTTGTTTTGTTCCTCTAACAGCCCCTACTGCGATTGGGTAACTTGCAGCTGAAGTCTTTCGACTCTTCCCTGTAACGTTACTTTCTCCCACCTAAGGGCTGTTGTTGCATCTTTTACAAGTGTGATCTCTATTTTTAATGAATCATTCTGGGCTTGGATTACCCATTGAGTCTAAAGGGAAACAATATCTTGCAACTGTTTATTCAGGCTTACTATTTCATTATCTCTCTTATTTATTTCTTTGGCCAAATTGCTATAGTTTACCTTTTCTTTGGCCAAGTCAACCTCCATCTTCTGCAGTCTTCTTGATGTTTTCAAATAATTATTTGTGACTATAGAAGTGGATTCTATCAGCAACTCAACTCTATCTTAGGGCCTAAACAGGGACATGTCAATGGCCACCGCATTCATCATATAGTCCTTTGACTGCATTTGCTTGCTTGACTTGGCAACATTTGGTGACAAATGGGTCACTGTCAACTGCTATTAAATGGGGTCAAATTGTGACCATAGGTGTGGAACAACCGATGCTTTATTCTCTTTGGTTCTCTTTTTCTCCAATTGGGCTTCTCTTGCCTTCCTAGTAGCATCGACCTACATCTGGAAGGTGGAAGGGGATGCAATGTGTCCTCCCATAAAAGGATATCCCTGTGGCAGGCCATATTGAATAGCCAGTGGTTGGCTATGGGAAATCTAAGGGAAATGTTTCTTGGGAGCATAAGGGGAGAAATAGGGTAATGTTAAGGCTTGAGGCATCAAAGATGGGGTGAATTATGCAATGGGAATGGCAGCAGTGGTAGGAGGTGTCATTTGGCTAGGTGGAGGCACCATGCCGATAGGGAAAGGGGGAAAGTGAGAGGGAAGATGGGAAGTAATACTTACTTGAGGGGAAGTTGCAATACCCTACACTGGGCACTGTGAAGGCTCCTCTTCCTCCTCTGGATCTAGGTGGAACTGCACCCTCCTCTTCTTGGGTGTTTTTGCCTCTGGCTGCATTTGTTTCCCTTCCACCTCTGCAGTTGACGGTGGTGCTCATGGAGAATCAGGGACTTCAATCACTCCCAATGATGGGGAGGCTTTTGGTGATGAAGACACCACACTCCTTTGTTGTTCTATGGCAGTTGTAGCTTGCTCTGAGGTTTGTGGTTGCTGGCTTGGTCTTGCTCCAGTTTCTTGCTCTGCCCTGAGTGTCAACATTTGGCTTGTTTCTAGGTTAGATGCAGGGGAGCAATGCCACTCATCCTAGAGTTCTTCCCATCTTTCATCTAAATCTACACCTCTGAAAGTGTGGGTGGTTTGGGAAATTTCCTGCCTATATCTCTAATAGGCCTCAGTCTTCTCTACGTCCCAACCTTTGTTCTTTAGCATCCTTCTCAAACTAGAAGTCATCCTAACTTTGGGATCGTAATCCCTCTATTTATCATAAAAGGTTTCCCATGGCCTATTTTGTGGCAGGGGCAAATCTATCAGTTCAACATAGAGACCAGGAACATCTTCTGTAGGGTTTTTCCTAGTCTCCCAAAAAGGGTGACCTTCATGTGCAATCCTGGCTCCAATCCTATTTGTCCTTACCACAGAAGCTATGTAATCAGCTGGGTCATAAACCCATTTGTCCTTGACTAATAAGAACCCCAGGAAGGCTAACTTCCTCAGTAGCATAGTCTCAGCTTCTCTTGCTTCGAGGCTTATGTTGCCTGCCATCCACATGAGATTATACATTTTCCTCTTCTTCTTCTCGGAGCCATATTCATTATCAACTACTGACACCTGCCTAGCAACTTCCAAGAATGCTAACCTAAGAGTTAAGGTCTCTAGTAGCAACATTGGTTCTCCACAAAATCCATGGACCCTTATGGTCATGTGATGGGACCCAAAATAGAAGTCACATGGGATTGGGCAACTGACCAGGAGGTTCATGACACTTGGGAATAACCTGTTTATGACAGGCTCAAGGCTAAGGCAATGGAGAATAGGGGTAACAAATAGTTTTCAAAAATCATATGTGTCACTTGTTCTTAACAAAACATGTGTCCATGTAGACATAGGAATAGTCCTTTGGGGGTCGAAAGCTGGGTCATATAGGTTTAGATTCATAAATTGGGAGAAAAGGTTAGGGTTCTGATGTAGTATAAGATGGAACAAAAAGGAGAAATACCTGAATACCCCTTTTGACCTGAACTGGGTTAGCTGCTCCACCATTAAGAAGGTGATGTGCTTTGAAAAGTTGAGTTGATACTCCTATGTTTGGTCGACTATCTTCAACTGTTAAAGGATGGCCATTTGCTCAGCATATACCACCATGTCATCCTTCATGCCAAAGATGAGAGCCATCATTGACAATGCGTCTTGGCTAGCCAATACGAACTGAGTTCTTGATGCAAGGAGTGTGGGTACCATTGAATCACCATTGACCATTTGTAACTCAGACCTCAAAAACCTTGTCTGAGTGTTGACATTCGCCCACGTCCTTTGCATCCTATTAATAGTGGGGAAGGTGGCGGTGCCATCGTATTATAGGGCTAGCATGTCCTTGATAGCTTGTGGGGTGACCTACAACATGAAGGGGCCTTGTTGAATGGTGCAATATTATGCATGGAGCAAGTCCGCACATAATTCGATCACATTAGGGCATGGATGCATGGCTAGGACAATGAATTGAGCCAGTTGTGAGGTTCATATCCTCATTTCAAATGTCTCATATTGCCTTGCCCTGGCTCTTTGAAGACACCTTTGGTGTGCTCCTTCTCTTAAGTTCTTGCTATTGGCTCTTTGCAAGGTCAAGTCCACAATTCCATCTACATAATCCTTCATCTTTGATGGGTCACTGGTTTGACCGACTCCCAGGACTCTGGTTCTCGGATAGCTTCTTGATGGTTGCGCAGGAGCTGCAGCATATGATTTGCTAGCCAGTAACCTATCGAGATATCTAGGTGTCCCTATTCCTTGTTGTGAAGATGATGTTCCTGCCATCTCTATATCTCTTTCATAATACCTGGTATGAGCCTTGTGCAAGATAGAAACACGCTCGCTGAAGCAAAACTTTTACTATGCACTAATAATCACAATGAGCAAGATTTTTTGTAGTTGCAAGAATGCTTGAGAGTTTGTAAACTTTAAAAATTGCTAAGGGATATTTATGGGCCTATTAAGTCCCAAATAGCATTAAATTTGGGTGACCATTAGCAAATCCTACTCAATCTTTGGGAAACAGTGAGGTAGACACGCTATGCAAGTTGCGGTGCAAGGTACCTTAGAGATCTCAAAATATTTGGGGAAGCATTAAATGTGGCAAATTTTAAAGAATTGAAAATTTTAAGATGCTGACTCTGCATTTAAAATGCTTATTTTAAAAGAAAAGCGAGAAAACAACAACAAAAAATGAAACAATGCGGGAATGAGAAACTACCTAACTACATTAATTAAAGACCCTTATTTCCCTCCAGGATAAAAAATAAACTTTCCAACATCTTCTTTATGAAAAGCCAACTTATGTCACCATACCAGTGATTGCAATGGGTATATCTTTGATGACATGTCCTCTGCGCTAGCCACACAGATTTGCCTGCACTCGAATGAGTTTGAGTAAAACATGTGTTCGACACCCACAAACTCTTCTTGTCCTTGAAAGCCTGTCAAATATTAGTTCTTCATACTATCGTGTGTCATCAAGAAATCATTAGCTGTTGGTTCTTTACTCTGTGTACTTTGACATCCATCATCTTTCGGCTTATCTCCTTCAAATCCCAGCTCTATTGCATCGTCATGCTCCTTAACGGCTTCATCCTCCTGAAAGGATAAATCTGAAAGCTGGTATTCCTTCTGCATACTCAGCTGAGTCTTGAAGTTATCTTCTCCACATTTGGCCAATTCATAGCCTTCTTGAAGGATAGTGTCACCTGTCTCAATGACTTGATCAAGGGAGTGTCCATGTTCCTCCATATCTTCTTGCAAAGTGAGGAAAATGTCAGAAATGATCTCTTCCTCATCAGAGGTTAAGACAAAAGCCTATGACTTGTCCTCTTGTTCATCAAAGGGGGTACCTATGGTGATTTCCTCTTTATCTGTACTTATGAAATCCTCTTGACTAGCCATAAATTGAGCGTACTTCTCTGCATACTCATTTGCTTCTTCCAAAATATATTCTTCTTTGAAAAGGGATAAAGAAGAAGACTATGATGAAAAACAAGAAGCTTTTTGAGGAAGGGTGGAAGGGACTTGAGGGGAAAGTGAGGGTTTGGGGTCCTCTTCCCTTGCTGCTATCATAGACTCTACATTATTGGGGAAATGACCTTGACAGGTTCGACCTTGCTCATGAACAAGGGTGGCATATGTCTGATATGGAATTTGTGGTGTTGGATATGTATGTTGATAGATTTGGTAAGGCTGTCTCTCATGAATGCTCAGCTTCTCTTCTAGAAATGCAATCAATCCACACACATCTAACATCTCATATGTAAGCCCTTGCCAATTTGCTCTTTTAATGGGGTCCCATTCACTTTTAATTAGATTTACCGCATCCCTTATTTGATGGATGACATGATCAAGGATTTCTTGGCCATATCCCCTTCTGCTGTCAAGCTCTAATACATATTTTTTAAATCCTAGTAATGCTTTTATGAAGGTGAAAATAAGATTAGGTTGAACATGGGATGTGACATATTTGGGGAGACTAGGCATAAGACTGGTATAGCTCATGACCATCTACATCCTTGTTACTTGACATGATTCCAGGAGAAGCTCATTCTTGAATAAAAATATATGAAGGAGAATAAGACCCATAGCTATGAGTAACATAATTATACATATCAAAAGGTGATTTCTTGATGATACCAGGACTGCTTGATCGGCTGATTTGACTCAAAGTCGTTGTTGGTGTTGATAAAAACCTCAAAAGGCTAATTGATCGAAGAACACACCAAAAATTATTCAACTCCTTGAAAGATTGGTCCCACCTAGCATGCCAAAAATTGTTGATGACAAAAATTGCGCTTGATCTTAATCAATCAACAATGCGAAGTTTCAAGCTGTCGGACAATGCAGCTTGAAACAACCTCTAGATTTTAGAGAAGTTGGTCTCTTCTTTTGTGTCAAGTGTTGGGGGAAAAGGGATATAAGATTAAACAAAAATGAAAATGCAGGAATGAAACCTAACTATGGCGATGCGCCTGAGTGTAATCCTAATCCTAACTTGAGCACAGTGAAACTATTATAGGATTCAATTACATTTAAGAGCAGACAAGTGCATGATCAGTGTAAAATATTGAAATAATAGAAACAGAGGCTCATAACAGGGGATTCTTTTGCTGGGATATAGAGAATGTCAACAAAGGCATAGTGTTTAATCTTTTGAATAGAATCTTCCAATCACATAAGAGGTGCAAAAGTCATGTACAATTATGTAAACCTTCCAACTCAAGAAAATGAGACAAAAACAAATGACATTCCTAATCACAACTCTAGAAAATCTGCAGTATAGACTACTTTGCAAATGACATAGATAACACCAACCAAGGCATGGAGTTCAAATCTTCTTAATTCATTTAGCCACATAAAAGGCACAAAAACATGCACAATTACATCAACTTTACAACTCAAGAAAATTGAGACAAGAGGAAATGATATTACTGGTCAAAAACTCTAGAAAGTCTAAAACTATAGAATTCTCCACTCCTTCTTCTTTGATTTTTCAATTACCTTATATAGCCTCAGATGTCTCCTTACATCCCTCTCTTTCCCACACAATTCTACTCCGTCATTCACTCGCAGGGGACAAAATAGACGGTGCCTTCAATGCCTTGGATGCATCCTGGTCTCATCAAGAACTGACCTGACTGCGACATGGCGATTCGTGTCTAGTACCTCTCCTTGCACCTAAATTCCTCATTTCATCACCTGCTTAGCTAATCAACTGTCTACTCTACCTCTCTCAATCAAGGGACAAAATAGATGGCACCTTTAATGCCTTGTAGGCTCCACGAATCTACCCGATGCACTGTTCTATCTACCAGGAATAACTCCCACTGAGTTTCCCTCCATCTTGCTGTAACAGATAGGCAAACACTCTGTTGTATTGAAATAGAAGAGGAAACTTAGTGAATCCATGAAAATTCTCCCTTTGTGGTTTAGAAGGCACCAAAGAATGACACTTGGCACTTTCTACTTTCTTTTATATTCTGCTCAGGAATGCTCTGCCTTTGACACTTGTTGCAATCCACTTTCTCGATACCTTGTAGTTTTAAAAAAATAAAATCCACTACGTCCCTTGCTCGAGCAACTTTTTAGGAGGGGATGGATGCATGTGGCAGTCTTTGTATGTTGACGCTTGGTGCTTCCACAATCCTTTGAAACAACATCTAGGAACCACCATAATCTTTATTCAGCAATGAGGCTCAAAGATGGTCTCTCAGAAGTTGACATGTGGTGACTTCCACTGCTTTTGGGAAGATACTTGGCATCTTCTGCTTCTTCTTCTAGGTGTATGTGGGGCCTTCCACTTTTTCCAGGGATGGAGTAAGAAGGGACTCAGAGAGTGACACTTGGCAGCATCCACTGCTTTATGGCACCTTAAGCAAAATAAATGACGCCTTTATGCATTGAATCAAAGCATGAACCCAAACATTCTTCAGATGTCGACGCGTGGAGGCTTTCACTTTCTTTTGAAAGGTAGTTTAGGGCCTTCTATGACTACCACCTGACACTTTTTACTTTCTCTACTGCTTAGCTCATTGAAAGTCTTCACCAAAAAAATAGAATGAAATGCGGGTGCTTCTATGAGATGCAGATGCTGACACATGGTACATTCTTCTTAGCTGCTACTTTGAACGTGGCACATTCCACGGCCTTCTCAAAGGTTACAAAAGGGGGCTTAGAGGATGCCAGTTGGCCAGCTCCGTGGCTCAGAGAGTGACGCTTGGTGGCTTCTGCCTGAATTCAATACTTAGGCCCAAAATGAAATGAAAGAAAACAAAAGGGGAAAAGGACCCGTGCTCAAAGGCCGACACTTGGCAGCGTCTGCTGCACTTTGACACTTAGGCAAAAAATGAACCCGCCCTCTGCTCCAAAACTCTGCTGCTACATCTAAGGTATGCAGGAACCAAAATTACAGTGCTCGACCCAAAATTTAAATACGACGTAGAGTGAAAAAAAACTCTACACCTGACTCACCCTGACTCGACCCCAACTAGACCTTAACTCGTCTGTGTAACCCAACTTGATTGTGTGAAATCCGTGAGCTCATTTTTCAAAAGTCTTTGTCTCATCCTCTAAAGTGCATCAAATTAAATAGTCATAATCTTGTTTTTATAGGTTGAAAGGATGGTTTGGAAGTTAATTTGGGTGTTTTAACTAATCATACATTTCAATTTGGAGTTTTAAAAAGAACTTGGTTAAAATCATGCACACTTCAAATTTGGTGCCTACAATGAATCTTTAGCATGCTAAGTCTTGAACACTTCAAAATTTGGGTTTAAAATTAATGTAGGTGCTTATTATTTCATTTGGTATTTTTATTTTAATCTTTACATGTTTTTACAACTTAAGACTAAGTGGTCAAAAGAACATCACCATAATTTTCATTTGGTGTTTAATATTTAACTCATTTGTCAAAGTTTGTATTCAATAGTTGCTTAAATAGAATTTGATTGGCAAAAAGAAAGATGTTGCATGTATGCTCTCCCATCCATCCCCGTTAGGGAACTTTTGGGATCTAAAGTACTATTTTTATTGCAAAGTGCCTTAGTCAGAGGTGTGAAAAAGAAGTTGTCAAGGCTCTCTTCAAGGACCCGCATGACTTGAGTCACCTAGACACAACCTCTAAAGATCTTTCACTTAGTCATATATTTCATTACATCTTAGCTTGAGTGACTAGACCTTCTTGAAGGGGATGAATCATGGTTATAGAATGACAACCAAGCTGATTGTTATGAGAATGCAAAGTATCCTATTCCCAATAAGATCATGAAGAATCAAGACTATAAAGGAGGAGGCCTTAGACCTAATCAGTAGGGAACACTTGAGCTAATTTCTTAGAGAAAATACAAAGGACCCTATGGACTTGGATTTAAACCACTTGGGGGTGACTCCATATACCTTACTCATGTTCCATCACCATCGACTAGTGATGAAGTTGCTGATAATGAAGTAGAATCTTATCATAGCCTTTTTTAAGACTTAGTTAGGATCCATTTGTTTGACACCCATTACATTTGTACCCTTACCCTAGTCATTTATTATAACCCACTGGCATTGTGTTATCCCCAACTGATAGACTGGGATAAGCAAGAGTCTAACATACTGATTGATGCATTTCAAAATGATGAGGCTTTCTATGATTTTCTTGGCCTTAGAGATAAAATTCCATTGGGGGACCATAAATTAGGGTTCTCAATCAAGTTGGATCCTACAACATATTTTGGAGAGCATGTGAACACCCTTAACCAAAAACAAATAATTAAATGATGTTCCAAAGTGAAAACCTCTTTGAGGCACTTTTTGACCAGGGTAAAGGTAAAGAAAAAGGCCAGTATAGTGGTGAAAACCTATTTTAGGCACCATTAGATGGGGGTGTTCAACCTAATTTAACCATATCTCAGGAGACCACCAAAGACAAACTTATCTATGAGTTTGAGTTCAATTTTGAAGAAGAACAAGATTTTGATCAAATCGTTTAAGATTTTCCAATAGTTTTTATTACATGGCTAAACCTTCCATTAGTAGACTCTAATTCATCATGCCTAGGGGAATTTAAAGAGCCAGTCCTAGTAGAGGACTCTATTATTTCCAATTAGTTCAAATCTTTGCCCACTATCCTTGAATATGGTTTGACCCTTCTAGTATAAGATATGATAAAGGTTAACATTAGGTCCCTCGATGACCCAAAGTGGATCAAGCAAGGTGCTTCCCTTACTAAGAAGGAGCATGAAGTCTTACAACCCTTTTGAGGGAGTTTGTAGATATTTTTGCATGGGAATATTGTGACATGCCAGATTTGGACCTTGCCTTGGTTCTATACCACCTTGTGGTCAATCTTGATGCCAAACCAATAAAATAAAAGTTGTGTAAAATGCATCCTTGCATTGTTGTATTAGTAAATAAAGAGTTGGAAAAAATCTTAGAAGTAAGATGTATTTGATCCATTGACTACTCAGAGTGGATATCTAATGTTGTACCGGTTAGAAAAAAGCTAAAAGGAATAAGAATTTGTACTGATTTCTATGAAATAAACAAAGCTTTCCCTAAAGATGACTTTCCATTGCCAAACATTGACATAATTATCGACTCCAAAATGGGTTATGAAATTCTTTCATTAATGAACAAATTTTTATGATACAACCAAATCAAAATAACACCAAAAGACTAACATAAAATAATGTTCACCACTCCATGGGGAACATTCTGTTATGAAGTTATGTTGTTTGGTCTTAATAATGTAGGGGCCACCTACCAAAGAGCCATGATCATCATATTTCATGATATGATGCATGATATTATTGAAGACCATGTCAACGACATTTTTATGAAATCAAAGACCAGGGCCAATCACCCAATAGTGTTACACAAAATATTTGAAAGATTATGAGAGTATAAAGTTAGACTTAATCCTAAGAAGTGTGTCTTTGAAGTCACATCAAGCAAATTGCTAGGCTTTATTGTGTCTCATCAAGGCATTTAAGTTGATATAGCCAAAGTCTAAGGTATAACAGAGATGAAATCACTGACTAATTTGAAGCAACTCCATCATTTATAGGTCAAGATCTAGTCTATTTGATGCTTCATATCACAATTGGCCAACAAGTGTCATCCTTTTATGTATCTTCTAAAGAAGGGAGTCACATTTCACTGGGATGATCACTACCAAACAAATTTTTAACAACTCAAAGACTATCTAGTGAATCCACCTATTTTGTTGCCTCCTATGCTAGGAAAGTCATTTTTGTTGTATCTATTAGCTATTGACAATGCCTTGGGGGAACTTTTGGCTTAGCATGATGTTAATGGAAAATAACATGTTATGTACTATTTAAGTCATACACTAGTCATGCATGGATATAATTATATGCCCATAGAAAAATCCTATTTAGCCATGGTATCTACAACTTAAAAACTATGCCATTACTTGTTAAACAATAAGACCATGGGTATTTCAAAAGTAGATCCATTCAAGTATATACTATCAAAAATAGCTTTACAAGGCCACATGGCCAAGTGGATCATACTTATTAGTGAGTTTGACATCAAATACGTCAATCAAAAATCTAATAAGGGGAAGTTTTTATAGATCAGCTTATTGAAGTACTCTTTACTGATATAGAGCCACTCACATTCTAATTTCTTGATGAATCCATAATGACCATCATTGACACACCTATTGAGGAGCAACACTAGAAGCTACATATTGATGGACCATTCACATCACATGGATCAAGGTAGGCCTTTTATATATTACACCATAGGGGGATCTAATCCTTAAATCATTTAGGATCAGTTTTCCTTATACCAACAACATGGTTAAATATAAAGTACTTATTGCAGGCCTTCACTAAGTAGTACAATGGAACATATCTCATCTCAAGGTTTATGGTGATTCTTATCTAATAATCAATCAAGTTACAGACCATTTTAGGACCAAAGATGACAAGTTGGTTCCATATAAGACCATCGTCGACACTCTTAAATGATAGATTGATGGCATTCAATTTGAGCATATACTAAGGGCAAGTAACAAAACTATAGATGTTATGACCACTATTCGATCTCTAATTCAACAAATAGATAGAAATAAAGAATATCAGTTCCTTGTCAAGAACTTGATAGCACCAGCTCATGAACATTCAACCATCATGATATTTCTGATATTGTTGGTCCTAGTTTTATTTGGTACTCAGACCTTTATAACTACTTCCATGACCAAGTTTACCACCTAACCTATCCAAAACATAATCCAAAGCCTTCATCCACCAAACCACTTGTTATACCTTACTTGGATCAACTTTTTATCACCATAGTTTTGATGGAACTCTGCTTCATTATTTAAATTTAATAGAATCTACACTAGAGTTACAAGAAGTTCATGAAGGCGTATGTGGAGCCCAGACTAGTGGGGACATCCTATCCAAAAATCTCTTGCATACTAATTATTATTGGCCCACAATAGATGCAAATACAACTACATATGTAACTAAGTGTGACAAATGTCAACAACATACCAATTTGATTCATGCCCCAACCAAGACTCTAAAACCAATGTTGACACCATGGCCATTTGCTACATGGGGCCTTGACCTCATTAAGAAGATAAATCCCACCTCATTTGATGGCCATAATCATATCCTTACCACCATTGAATATTTCACTTAGTGGGTTGAAGCTATACCCCTCACGTGACTAGAAAGCAAATTTCCAAGTTCATCTTCAACCATCTCATTTTCCACTATGGTATCCCCTTTGACATTATATCTAATAATAGAGGATCATTCAAAAACAAAGATGTCAACAAGCTATGTGTTGAATACAACATCACACAACACTTTTTTATGGCATATTACCCTCAAGCTAATGGCCAGGATAAAGCATCAAACAAAACCATTGTCAACATTATCAAAAATATTATCAATGATGCTAGTCATGATTGGCATCTTCAGATATTCCATGCCCTTTGGGCATATCATACCAATCACTGTATACCCACATGGGACATTCCATATTTACTTGTTATTGTACAAAATCCATACTTCCCATTGAGGTCAAGTTTCCATCTCTACGCATCTATTTTAAGCATGTCTTGGACGATAATGATTATCGAGTAGATCACCTACAAAAACTAGAGTTACTTGATGAGAAATGCATGGATGTGGTGAATAATCTCCAACCCTATCAGAATCAACTTTGAGGCCACTATAATCAACACATGAAACATAGATAATTTAAACTTGGTGATCTTATCCTTAAAGAAAACCAAAAGAATACTATGATAAAAAAGAAGCATAAAGGTAAGTTCAAACCCAATTGGGTTGGTCCTTTCATCATTACAACAAACTTTGGAATAGGAACATACAGGCTTGACACACCAAATGACCATAAAATTGATGAGCTAATGATCATTATCCACCTTAAGTGGTACTACGCTTGAGTGACTTGGTGTATTGTCTACAAGGACCATTTCAAGTTTTATCATTTTACCAATATTCTTTGTAACAATACCATTTTATCATCCTATCATCCTAACAACCTATCACTTTTCATATCACATGTCTATTTTACCATACCTTCCACATCAAATAAGTTCATCTTTCCCTCCCTACCCATCCATGTGACCTTGGTTCCATTACCACTTAGCATAAGAAGATTCAAATTCAATTTTAGTAGTTGTTTCACACATTCTAGATAGAGGTAGTATTTTGGAGCAATACAAAAGATATTTGGCAATTGCATGGTATTGTCACTAATTATAACCACCTATGGGTGAATTAGTGTCATTGACCTAAGTAATTTTTTCCTAAGTTATAACCACCTATGGGAAACCTAGGAGCAACACTTGTTTATTGTGCCTTTATTGTACTAAATAGCCATTCTCTATGTTGTACTATGCCATCATACTAACTGTGCCTATTTGTTTGAATTAAATGCTACACTAGTCAGATTTCTCCATTGTAGGGTAGAACTACAGTGACTTGAGGTCCTACTTTGGGACTATGTAGGCAATGCTTCATATTTGTTGATGTCAGCTTAGTCACCCTTTCCAACCATGCTCTCACTATTTTACGAGCAACCTCAACCACACTCTCACTATTTTATGAGTAACCTAAGCCACACTATCACTATTTTATGATCAACCCAAGTAAGTCTCTCACCATTTTGTGAGCTTGAACCATATGGTGGCTCATCATTCTTGATCGAGTTGAGATACTCCAAATTTTTTAAAAACATTTGTAAAATCAATAGAAAAAACAAAAAACATTAACCACTTCTTTGCCTTAAGGATTCTGGGAACCCTTACTAAGTCATAAGTAAATCACTTCTCACTTAGTTTCCCCATGCTTTTTGGCCCTTTTTTCTAATGCACTTGCTATTTTGAAAGATCATTCCTATTCTTCTATCTCATCCATCATGTTTGTTTTCATTAGCTATGATTTTCTTTCCATTTCCTGGGAGAACTACATTTGGCCTAAAGTTTTTGTTGCATATTACATCCATGGAACTATGTAGGCAACATCCACTTGCCTAGTGCATATGGAGATAGCTCAGCTACCCCCTTCCTTTTCTTCTATTCCCTCATCATGTTTGTTTGCTAAGTTGTCACTTATTTTCTAAGGGCAATGCTTGTCCCATTTAAGTCATGTTGTTTGTACTAACATTAGGACTAACTATTATTTTATTCTTTATTTCTTTGTTTCTTTATTTGTTTGTTTGTTGTTTGTGTGCCTATTTGTTTACTTTCAAAAATATTTCCTTGATTTGGTCTATGTGCATTCATTGGGTGATTACTTGCACATTTATACTTGAATCCATCCATATTCATATATTTACATTGTCATCATGATTTTTATCATTGGTGCATTGTTTTCTATTGAGTACTAGATCTCAGGAGTTAGTACCTATGCATATTTTGGCCTAGTACTCATGGTGTTCTATCATGATGCTTACATTAAATGAGTTGAAATTGATATATTCATCAAAGTGCTACAAATTTTTTTTCCTTAAGAAGTCTAATCATCAAGGGCCGCATAAACATCCCAATCATATCCCAAATAGAGTACTTAACCATGCAAAAATTTCAACCTTTGTTAGTTTAGATGAGCATCTTCCTACTAGCAGGTTGTTCCAATTCATCATTACCCTGTTAAGTTACCATCATCATCAGCCATTCAATCATGTTTTCCATAATCAGGGTCCAATGATTATAACCGCTTATGGGAAAATCATTGTACACTGTCCCACCTGCATTTCTCAATGGTTATAACTAATTTTGGACAAATCATTATGTTCTCATCAAATTTACTTTTTTTTTGCCCAAATAGGGGCATGTTGTTATCTTGTTTGTCTGTCTTAATTGGGGTAGCTCCATCTTCTCAATGATTATAACCACCTTTGGGAAAATCATTATGTTATCATACTATGTTGCCACTATAAAGGTACAATGCTTATAACCACCTTTGGCCAAACCATTGTACACCATCTCACTTGCATTCTCAATGATTTTGACTACTTTTTCAAACTCATTTTGTTTTCACCCCATCATCTTCCTTTCTTTGGTCTCCTCATTTTGATTCTTTATTTTTGCGAGACCATTTACCGACCTACTTATGCCAACCGTTCCCTTGAGGGGGCATCATAGAGTTCATTGATTGCCATTGAAGTTGTAAGCATACATGACATTTTCATTCTTTGAGAAGATGTTATTGTGATTATATCTTGTAATGCTTTCCCAAACAAGGGAAAACTATAGACACCTAAAATTACCCACTAATGACCTCTAACCAAGTTTTTGACTAATTTATACCAAAATGCACAATTTGGATTAAAAACACTAAAACACATTAGATGAGTTGAAATTGATATATTCATGTGCCAATTTTAGATAGAGTGTCACTAAATGGAGTAATGCAATTTATGAAGTAGCTAACTTTGATCAAATCATTTTAAATCAAAATGGCATTTTCGCACCTAGGTTGGCAGAGCAGGCACTGACGTTGGCCAGGAGGAACCAGCGTCAGCTCTAGATTGCTCTTTCCTACCAAATTTCTTGCATGAGACATGTGCCTTTATTAGTTTTCATTGGAAACATCCTAAATGGGAATATGGTTCCAACACATATAACATCAACTTTCAACTCTAATCCAGTCAAATTTGGAACCAATAATATGACATTTTGACCAATTTGATTAATTTGTGCACAAATTGCCAAGGTTTTGCATCAAAGTTGACTAATCATGTTTAAGGCTAATTAAATCAAATCAAGATCTTAAGTTAATTTTCCATTAAAATTTTTGAATATTTATTTTTATAAATTGATATTGAATAATTGCATCATCAAGTGATATCATTTCTTAGAAAGACATCCCTAGGCCATAAATGCATAAAATATCTCATCAAGTGACCCAATGCCTCATTAAGACCCTCCATACCTCTTTATTGCCTCTCTATCCCAAATATTTATGAAGGCATTTATTGATTTTTACCTCAAAAATTAAATGGATTATTAGCCACACATCTTTATCTTGAGATGGATGGTTCAAGTTCATTCTGACCATTTTGCAAAATCTATAAATAGGAGGCCTTGCCTATTGAATTTTAAGCTTAGATAATGTAAAGTTATAATGCACAAATAATTATAAAATCTATTGAAATTAGTGTTATAATTCTAGATTGTTGAGCCAATCCAAATCCAAAGTCATCACAAAGGTGCCAAGGAGAAGAGGAGATAGCCAAGCCTCCTTTGATGAAGACTCATTGAGCACAAGCCAAGCAAGCCACTTCAACAAGATATTTGGAGCATCCAAGGGAGGTGAATGAGGTTTTATTTCATGTTTTCATATGTATGTTTGTTATTATGCTCCTTCTTAGTGTCTAGGCCTAGAGATGTATGCTTGTTAGTGTGTTTATTTCAATTTGATTTCATTTTGGAACTAATGCAATACTAACCACCTCTCTTGAGTCAAATTCCTAGTCTACACCACCTGCCACTTCACCCATCATCCAACCCACCATTTGGCCTAAGAATAAGCCATTTAACATTATTTAAGAAAATACATTTGATATTATGGAATAATTACAAAATACACCAACATAAATATCCATTTTAGTTTTTTTATGAATGTCAACAATCCAAAAGAAAATCTTGAATAAATACCTTAGCCAATTCAGTATTCTAAATGATGTATCCTCTGACCAATTTTTGGCTTTGGTTGGACACCTAACTCTAAGCCGACAAGTCACATTCAACCAAATTGATATGTCACCTTTTGGCCCACTACATAACAGTCCATTATACATTGAAGTATATATAATGTGGCACAAAGTGAAATGTGTCCTTATAGTTAATGGATTAGCTCTGAACATAGTGTCTCTCAAGCTCTTCAAGCTTCTTGGGTACACAATGATGGTTCTCCAAGTAGAAACGATCACCATTGAAGCATAAGACAATCAAGAGCACAAATCACAGGGCACCATTAGCTTGCTAGTTATCATTGGGACCTTGACTCATGATACCTTTTCCATGTGTTGGATATTGATTTGTCATATAATATGCTTTTGGTTAGGCCTTGGTTACATGAGATTTGTGTAGTCCCATCGACATTGCACTAATATATAAAGTTCTCCCATTCAGGGATGAAAGTTAACATTATAGGAGATTTGCATCCATATGAGCATTGTAAACATCCAGAGGTTGAATTCCAAAATTATATCTACCATTTCAACATGAATCAATCTAATAAATAGGATAATGGGAGGACAATACTCCTTGAATTACCAAAGGAAAATTGCATTGATCTTAATACCCTTAATTTTCTTAGTTATATACTACCTCTTAATGTATCCAATCATTTTACCATCTTGGCTCATGTCCCAGGAGAGTGCTAGACTCATGATACATTTCATATCACAAAGCTTCCTCAGAACCCAAAAGCCTTTGAAAGACCTAAAGCTATGCAATGCATACACTAGTAAAGAAAAGACAAAAGCCATGTTCATAATCTAGGACTAGTAATCTTCATACCATCTTCTAGCCTAGAATAAGACCCTCTTAAAGGAGATGGGTCATGGTTGTATAATGATAATTTGGTTGATTTTTACAAGAACCCCAAGTATCCCATTCCCAATCACATCATGGAAAATCAAAATTATGAAGGAAGGGGCCTCAAGACAAATCTATAGGGAACATTGTAACCTATTTCTATGACCAAGTATGAAGGAATCTATGGACTTGGATTTAAACCACCTAAGGGTGACCCCATATACCTTACTCATGTTCCATCTCCATCGACTAGTGATGAGGATGCTGACATCGAAGTAGAGTCTAATCATAGCTTATTTAATGACTTAGCCTAGATGGACCTATTTGATAATCACACCATTTTCACCCTTCACCCAATCATTCATAACAATCCCTTACCATTATATTATCCCCAACTAATAGACTGGGACCAACAAGAGACACACATACCAATTGATGAGTTTTAAAATGATGAAGCATTCTATGATTTTCTAGGCCTTAGGGATAATGTTATATTGGGAGATCATAAATTAGGATTCTTAATCAAATTGGATTGTTAAGCCTATTTTGGAGAATGGATGAACACCCTTAGCCAAAATAAAATAAATAAAACATTGAAAGTGAAAACCTCTTTGAGGTGTTTTTTAACTAGGAAAATAGTAAAGATAAAGCCCAGTCTAGTAGTGAAAACCTATTTCAAGTGCCACTAGATAGGGGTGTCTAACCTTATTCATGTATAGAATAGGAGACCACCAATGACAAACTTGTCAACAGGGCCAAATTTAGTATTTAAGAGCATCAAGTTTTTGAGCAAATCATGCAAGAAACTAACAATGATGAAGTTTACTATGGATCTGAGTTCAGCCTTGAAGAGCAACAAGATTTTGATCAAATCATTTAAGAGGATGATAATAACAAACATGATAATGGGTCCAAATTCAATCTTGAAAGGCAAGAGGCCTTTGATAAATTCATATAGGAATTTATAACTGTATTTATCACATGGCTTAATATCCCATTAGGAGATTCTTATTCATCATGTCTTGGAGAGCTTGTCGAAGAAATAGTCCTAATAGAGGACTCTAATGTTACCAATTAGTTCAAATCATTACCAACTATCCTTGATGATGGCTCAAATCTTCTAGTTGAAGATATAATAGATGTTAACATCGTGTCTCCAAATGAACCAAATTAGATCAAGTTGGGTGCATCCCTTACTAAGAAGGAACATGAAGTCCTTACATCCCTTTTGAGGAAAATTGTGGATATATTTGCATGGGCATATTTTGACATGCTAGGTTTAGAACCTACCTTGGTTTTGCACCACCTTATGGTGAATCTTGATGCCAAAATGGTAAAATAAAATTTGTGCAAGATGCATCCTCACATTGCTGTATTAGTGAAGAAAGAGTTGGATAAACTCCTTGAAGCAGGATGTATTAGACCAATTGACTACTCTGAATGGATTTCTAATGTAGTACCTATCAATAAGAAACTAGAGGGAATCAGAATTTGTACCAATTTTTGTGACATTAACAAAGCATTCCCTAAAGATGAATTTACACTACCTAATATTGACATGATAATCAACTCCATAAGAGGTTATGAGATGATTTCACTAATAGATGGCTTCTCAAGTTACAATCAAATTAGAATAGCATCAGAAGACCAACACAAAATAACATTCACCACTCTATGGGGAACATTCTATTAATAAGTCATGTCATTTGGCCTTAAGAACATAAGGGCCACTTATCAAAGAGCTATGACAGTCATATTTAATGATTTGATGCATGACACTATCAAAGACTATGTTGATGACATGCTAGGAAAATCTAAAACTAGCGCTGACCATCCAACAACATTAAGGAAGATATTTGAGTGACTATGATATTACAAAGTCAGGCTCAACAATAAATAAGTGTGTGTTTGGAGTTACACTGGGAAAATTATTGGGCTTTATCATGTCTCATAGGGGTATTGAAATTGATCCAGCTAAAGTAAGAGCCATAATAGAGATGATACCACTTACCAATCTGAAGTAGCTGTATAGTTTTTAGGGTAAGATCTAGTCCATTTGATGCTTCATATATCAATTTATAGATAAGTGCCATCCATTTACACACCTACTTAAGAAAAGTGTCATATTTCATTGGGATAATGACTGTTAAAGGCTTTTTAACAACTAAATAACTATCTTGAAATTCCCCTAGTTCTATTGCCTCTGATGCCAAGGAAACCATTCTTGTTATATCTTTTAGCTACTGATAATGATCTAGGGGCACTTCTATCTCAACACATTGACAAGAGAAAAGAGCATGCAGTATACTATTTAAGCCATACACTGGTTATGTATGAGCAAAACTATACATCCATCAAAAAATGTTATCTCACTATGGTCTTCATAGCTTATAAACTATGACACTACATGTTGAACAATAAGACCATGGTTATTTCCAAAGTAGATATGCTTAAGTATCTACTATCAAAAATAAATTTGTAAGGCCATATGGCCAAATGGATCATGTTACTCAATGAGTTTGAGATAGAGTATGTAAACCAAAAATCAATCAAGGGGCAAATTCTCATAAATCAACTTGCTAAAGCACCTCTTAAAGACATAAATCCATTAACATTCCAATTTCTTGATGCATCCATCTTGACCATCATTGAAACACATGTTAAGGAGTAGTCTTAGAAGCTATATTTTGATGGATCATTCACCGCACATGGCTCGAGGGTAGGCCTTTTATTCATAACATCTCAGGGGGATCTAATCCCCAAGTCATTCAAAATCAACTTTCCTTGTATCATTAACATGGCCAAATATGAAGCACTTATCATAGGGATTTGATAGGTGGTATAATGAAATATATGTCATCTAACAATTTATGGTGATTCTTAGTTAATCATCAATCAGGTTATAGACCACTTCCAAACTAAAGATGACAAGCTGGTTTCATACAAAGCAATGGTTGACACTCTCAAGCAACAAATTATTGACATTAAATTTGAGCATATACCAAGAGTGAACAATAAAACAATAGATGCCATGGCTACCATTGGGTCATTGATTTATCATGCAAACACAACTAGTGAGTATTAGTTTCTTGTAGAAAATATAACATCACCAATTCATGAACCTTTAACTCTTGCAATAATATGTCATATTTTTGGCCCCAACTCTAATTGTTACTCAAACCTATATGCCTATTTACATGAGAAAATACTCCCACTAGACTTATCCTAAAAATAAACCAAAGATTTCATCCATAATGCCCAATGTTACACCCTACTTGGACCAACCCTATACCACTATAGTTTTGATGGAACTCTACTTCATTATTTACCTTTAGTAGAATTTATACTAGCATTATGAGAAGTTTATAAAGTATGTGGAGCCCACACTAGTGGGGAAATTATATCCAACAATCTCTTACATGCTGGTTACTATTGGTTGACAATGGATGCAAATGTAGTTGCATATGTCAATAAATGTGACAAGTGTCAATGACATGCTAATTTGATTCATGCACCTACCAAGACCCTAAAACCAATGCTAACACCATGACCATTTGTTACAAGTGACCTTAACCTCATTGGGAAGATAAACTCCACCTCATCAGATGGCCATAAACACATTCTCACTGCCACCAAATATTTCACTAAGTGGGTCGAAGCTATACCCCTCACTTATGTGAATGGAAAGCACATTTCCAAATTCATCTTTAACCATCTCATCTGCAACTATGATATCCCTTTTGACATTATATCTGATAATGGAAGATCATTTAAGAATAAGGATGTCAAAAATCTATGTGATAAATACAAGATCACACAACACTTTTCAATGACATATTACCCTCAAGGTAATGGCCAAGCTGAAGCATCAAACAAAACCATTGTCAACATTCTCAAAAAAATTATCAATGATACCAGTCATGATTGGCACCTTCAGATATTATGCACACTTTGGGCACACCATACCAATCATCACACACCCATAGGAGCCACTCCATACTCACTTGTTGTATGGCACTAAAGCCATACTTCCCATTGAGGTTGAGTTTTCTTCATTACACATATCTTTCGGGCATGTTCTTGATGATAACGACTATTGAGTAGCTCACCTGTAAGAGATATATTTACTTGATGAGAAGTGAATGGATGCTGTGAACAATCTATAGGCCTATCATAATTGACTTTGAGGTCAATACAATTGGTGTGTAAAACATAGAGCATTTGAACTTGGTGATCTTGTCTTAAAATAGAACTAAAAGAATACCATGATTGAAAAGAAGCATAAAGGAAAGTTCAAACCCAACTAGGTGGGTCCTTTCATCATCACTGTAGACTATGGCACTAAAGCATATAGGCTCACCACATCAGATGACATCGAACTTGATGAGCTTATGAACATTATTCACCTTAAGTGGTACTATGCTTGAGTAACTTGATGTATTGTCTATAAGGACTGTTTCAAGTTATACCATATTATCAATATTTTTCTTTATGCCATTATCAAACTATTTGTTCTTCCATCCTCTTCTTTTGACATTCCAAGTAGACCATCCAACCACATTCCTACTTGAACAAACATGTTTTGAATCATATCAACCTAGCCCATTTGACCTTGATTCATCCATTGGTTTCACATTTTCAACATACAGAATCAGATTAGTTTTAGCAATTATTTCAAGCATTTCAGATAGAGGTAGTATTTTGGAGTAGTATGACAAAAGTTTTGGTAGTTTCATCCTTTGTTTCTTATTCCATTCTTATCAAGTTTGTTTATGTGAGCTTGATTATATCACTTGCTAGGGAAAATCAATGTTCACTAGTCTTGATACTAATTATATCACCTACTAGGGCAAATTGGTATCATTAATCTATCAGTTATATCCTAGTTATAAGCACCTATGGGAAAGCTAGGGGAAACATTTGTTTATTGTGCCTTGACATATCGCCTATCCATTTCTATGTCATACTATGCCATTATACCAACTATGCCTATTTTGTTTGAATTGGCTGCTACACTAGATAGTATCCTCCATTGTGAGGTGAACTACTATGAACTAAAACCATTTTAGGACTATGTGGTCCATGTTTGATTCATGTTGAGGTTAGCTTAGTCCCCCTTTAGCCACACTCTCACCATTTTGCGAGCATCATTTCAAGTTATAACACTCTCACCATTTTACGAGCAACTTCAGCCATGCTCTTGCCACGTTATGAGCATAATTTCAAGTTATATCACTCTCATCATTTTATGATCTTGGACTATTTTAGTGTCTCATCATTCTTGATTTAGTTGAGATGCTTTAAAAATTCCAAAAACATTTATAAAAATGAAAAATGTTAACCATTTCTTTGCCTTAAGGATTCTAGGAACCCTCACTAAATTACAAACAAGTCACTTTTTCCTTAGTTTCCCCATCCTTTTTTGGCCTTTTATCCTACACTATCACCATTTTGTGAGTTTATCCCTATTCTTCTATCACATCCATCATGTTTTCTATCAATCATTATTTTCTTCCCATTTCTTGGGAGAACTACATTTGGCCTAAAATTTTGTTGGATCATCATATCCATAGAATTATGTAGGCAACGTCCACTTGCCTAGTGCATATGGAGATAACTCAGCCACCCCTTTCCTTTTCTTCGATTCCCCCATCTTGTTTGTTTGTTTAGTTATTGCCTAGTTTCTAGGGGCAATATTCATCATGTTGTTTATACTAACATAGGGACTAACACTTATTTGTTTCTTTCTTTGTCTATTTTGTTTGTTTATTTGTGTGCTTGTTTGTTTGCTTTCAATAATGTGGCCTTGATTCATAGTATGTGTGTTCGTTGGGTGATTCCTTGCACATTATTTTTGAATCTATCCATATACAAATGTCTACATTATGATCATGGTTTTTATCATTAGTATAATTATTTTCCATTGAGTATCAAATATTGAGAGTTAGTCCTTATGCATATTTTGGCTAAGCTCCCATGGTGTTCTATCATGAGGCCTACCATCAAATGCTACAACAAAAATTAGCTTTGAGAAGTTTACAACATCAATGCAACATCACCATCTCTTCAACACTAACATCAACAACAATCCCAATCCAATCCCAATCATATCCCAAATAGAGTAATTAAGTAATGAAAGAATTTCAACCTTTGTTAATTTGGATGGGCATGTCCCTACTATCAGGTTGTCCCAATTCATATTTATCCTCTATATCAAGTTATCACTCATCAGCCATCAATCATGTTTTTCATAATCGAGGTATACTCCATTAGCATTATTTACCATGCCACATGCATTCTGAATGATTATATTGCCTACTGGGGAAAATCATTGTGTTATAACCAATTTCCTTTCTTGTTTGTCTATCCTAATTGGGGCAACTCCATTTTCTTAGTTGAGTATATCACCTGCTAGGGAAAATCATTGTGTTATCATATCATGTTGCCACTATCGGGATATAATTCTTATAACTGCCTTTGGGTAAATCATTTTACACCATCCCACTTGCATTTCTTAGTGATTTTACCCAAATTTGGGTGAATCATTCTGTTATCACCACATCATCTTCATTTTTTTGGTCTCCTCATTTTGCTTATTTCTTTTAAGGGACCATTTTCTGACCCATTTGCTAATCACTCCCTCAAGGGGAAGCTACAATTCAATCATTACCATTGTAGTTATAAGCATAAATAACCATTTTATTCTTTGAAAAGATGTTACTATGGTTACAACTTTCAAACATCTTCCCAAATAGGGGTAAATTGTAGACATATAAATTTAGCCATCAATGGCTTTGCATCAGACTATTAGACCAATTCTTACCAATCATCGAACATTTAACCTAAGAATTTCTATTAGTCTCAAATTTGGATTTATAACCTTGTATTAAATCAATTTGGCCTAATCAAGTCAATTAAATAAGTTAAATACACATATTGAATTAATCAAAATCAAACAAATGACCAAATGCCTAAAAATAATTAATTGACTTACACATCCTAATCAAAATCAATTAACAAGTTAAATCAATTTTAAATCCTAATTGAGTTCACCCATGAGATAATAAATCAATTAAATCAATTGCTAAAAAGGAAATTCAAGAGCATATTATAACATTCTAGGACACCCTCATTACCTTTGTGATTTGTCACTTTTGGAAGATATCTAAAAGAATATCCTAAGAATATGCCAAACTCAACCAAAATTAATAAACCCAACCATGGTCAGATTTAACCTATTCCAAGGGATTGAAAGCCTATAAAAGCAATCCTAGAGCTCCTCATTTAGGGAGCTCAATCAAAGTAGATTTATAATGCAAGAATAGATTCGTGAAGCTAAAATCCTAGTGTTATAATGCCAAAATTGAGCCAAAGCCATCAAGTCATTGAATTAATAAATCCAAAGCTAAGTATTGAACAAGGTGCCAAGAGGAGATGAAGGTAGCCACACTCCATTGATGAAGACCTTTTGAGCACAAATATGAGTAAGTCAACAAAGAAGACTTTTGGAACAATCAAGGATTTGGGTAAAGAATTTGTATTTTGTGTTTAAATTGTCATTTCTTTCCATTTTTAGTTATGTTTTTAGTTGGTTTGTTCACCATGCTCCACCCATGATCTAGGCTAGAGATGTTAGATTGTTAGTGAGTTGATTTCATTATTTTTAGAACTAACTCTATACTAACCTCCTCCTTTGAGTTGAATTCCTAGATCATAGGTAAGAGGGAAGAATGTGACAAAAAATTAGTTATTAAATTCCTATAAACATAGAGTTTGGGACCTTATATAAGACCTTGAAGCATTCAAGATCCAGTCCATCCTAAGAGAAATAAATAAATAAGCTGATAGACTAGTTGTTATTAGTGCTCAATTTGATATTATGGATGATATCAAAAGGGACAAAGCAAAACAACATATCAAGATGGTTATAAGGCCTTCTATGCTTGATAACACCATCAATTGGTAGGTGTTTTATAATGATTAGTAAATTGTTATTTTCTTGTAATATAAAGCTAAGTTTTATATAAAAAATCATAATAAATTACAACAATAATATAATGACCAAGTCATTATGCTAAAATCAAACAAAATTCTAAAGGGGATGGTCACACTTGAAATATTTTTTAGTGCTGATGATTAGGTTGGGGAGAGAAAGTGAACATGAAAATCAAGATTGAGCAAGATCACTATGAAAGAGTTGACATCTTCAAGGATAAGCTTCTCTACTTCAATAAGGTATGCAATGAAGAGGAAAAACATGCATTTGTTAAAACTATACCTAGGGTTTAAGGACATATTTGCATGGTAATACAATGATCTCAAAGGGTTTGGCCTTAGTTTGGCACAACACATTGTAGAGTTGGATTCTCATGCCAAGATGGTTAGGCAAAAATAGAGGCCTATAAACCCCAAGATAAATCCCCTCATGAGATAAGAATTGACCAAGTTGATAAAGGATAGGATCATATTTTAAATTAAGCATCCATCTTGGGTTGAAAACTTGGTCCCTATTAGAAATAAGAATGGAGAGATAAGGTTGTGTGTTGACTTAAGGGACTTAACTTGAGCCTTGTTGAAGGATCACTATCGATTGTATTCCATGGAACATATATTGTAAATGGTGGTAGGTGAAGAATGCTTTTCTCTCTTAAATAGTTATTCTGGATACAATCAGATTTTGATGAAGGAGGAGGATCAATTCAAGATAGCCTTCACCACCAAATGAGTAACTTATGCCTATGAAAAAACACCCTTTGGTTTATCCAATACAGGGGTAAATTTTCAAAGAGCCTTGGATATGGAATTTTAGGGACTAATAAATAATATTGTACTTGTATATATTAATCATATTACAATATTTACTAAGCATGTTGATGATAATCTATCTCATCTCAGATAGGTTTTTGAAAGGTGTAGGTAGTTTGGGGTCTCACTTAACCCCAAGAAGTGTAATTTTTCAATCCATAAAGGCAAGCTTCTGGGCCATGTTGTCTCTAAGAGAGGGCTTATGATTGATCCTAAAAGGGTAGGTGCCATTATAGTTTTTTCCTTTCCTAATCACAATAGGGGGATGAAAAGCTTCTTATGAAGGATCAATTTCATTAGGAGGTTTGTTCTTGATTTTGCCAATCTTGCAAAGCCACTAACTATAATGTTAAAGAAGAATTAGATCTTCCACTAGTCTGAGGAAGAAAAAATAGATTTAAAATAATTAAACAAGCCATAATACAAGCTCCCACCCTTATAAATCTAGATTTCACCAAAGACTTTACTCTCTATGAATTTGAGGGTATGGACACTATCTCATCTATGCTAGTACAAAAGAATGAGGAGGACATGGATCAATTGATAACTTTCTTTAACCAGGGCTTCGAAGGTTATGAGGTAAGGTATTCCTTTATATAAAAGCAAGTGCCAACTATTATAATAAGTTTGAATAAGTTTAGACATTTTTTGTCTAACAATAAGCTGCATTTACTTGTCTCCCAACAAAGTGTTAAAGAGTTCCTCTTAAACAAAGTTTTGGATGTGAAAAGGGTAGAGTGGAATGAAAAGGTGATGGAGTATGATATGGACATCAAGGTCACAAAGTTGGTAAGAGGCATAGGTTCATGTGAACAACTAACTTCAAAATTATAAAATGAAAATAATGTTTTCTTAATAATCCAAGATGGCCAACACTCAACTATACCTTCATTACCTACTAGTTGGACGTAAGATATGGCTAACTTCCTCCAAACTGGTGAATGCCCTTAAGGATTGAACAAGGATAAAAAAAGGTGTTTTGGATTATAGTCAATTCCTTATGTTCTTATAAATGGTGCCCCATTTAGGAAATATGTTAATGGTATTCTGTTGAGATGTGTTGAAACAAACCAAATTGATAAGATTTCAAAGGAATTTCATGATGGATCATTTGGTGCACACTTTGTTACAAGGACTAAAACTATAAAGATAATGAGGCTAAACTATTATTGGCCCAATATTTTTATAGATGTGTATGATGTGAAGTAGGAATTTGATTCAAGAGAGGTGTTAGTATCTTGTTAGTGACAAAATAAAATCAAATTGAAAAACCAACACACTAGCTAACATACATCTCTAGGCCTAGTTACTTGGTTGAGCTTAGTTAACAATAATAGAATGGAAACACAACTAAAACATGAAAGATAAAAAATCTTTCACCTCCCTTGAATGCTCCAAATTAGCTTGTAGCAGTGGCTTGCTCGGCTTGTGCTTATGAAGTCTTCATCAAAGGAGGCTTGGCTATCTCCTCTTCTCTTTGGCACCTTGTGGCTTTGGCTTGGATTAAATCAATATTTGTAAATTATAACACTAATTTGCATGAATATTTGGAATTAATTTAGAATTATAACTTTGGCATGTGAGAGCTTAAAATTCAATAGGCAAGGCCTCCTATTTATAGATTTTAGAAAATGGATAAAATCAACCTAAATCATCCATCTCAAGATTGAGATGTGTGGCTAAAGATAAATCTAAATATCATATTCATTCTAAAAATGTCCCCATTAATATTTGGGATAGAGGGGTATTGAATAGGCATGGAAGGGCTTTGATGAGGCATGAAAGGTCTTAATGAGGCATGGGGGACCCATAATCCTGATATTTTATGTATTTATGGCTTATGGATGCCACCCCATATGATGATGTCACTTGATGATATAGTTAATAGAAATCAATTTCCAATAAAGATTTATTCAAAAAGTTCCATGGAAAATTAACTTAAGGCCCTAATTTGGTTTAATTAGCTCTTAAGCATGATTAAGCACTTTGTGCACAAATTACTCAAATTGCTCATAATGCCTTGTTATTGGTCTAAAATTTGATTGGATTGGAATTAGAATGAAATGTCAGATGAATTGGAACCATTATCCCATTTAGGATGTTGTCAACGTAAAATAATAAATGCATGTGTCTCATTCAAGATATTTGATAGAAAAGAGCAATCTAGAACACCTAGGTGCAAAATTGGCATTTTGACTCAAAATGATATGATCAAAGTTAGCTGGCCCATAAATTGTATTATCCCATTGAATGATACTCTGACCAAAATTGGCACTTTAATATAATAATTTCAACTCATTTAATGAATTTTAGTGTTTTTAGGCCAAATTATGCATTTTGGTAAGAATTGGTCAAAATCCTTGTTGGAGGTTATCAGTGGCAAGATTTAGGTGTCTCCATATGCATGGGTTAAGAATTGAAAAAAAGGTACATTATTCAATGATAAATAGAAGTTAGAATTCCTCCCTCTCCATACCATCTAGGTAGAGAAACCCTTCATGCAATAGGGTTTAGATTTTGTAGGGATGATTAGCCCACCTTCTAGTGTAGGTCATAAATGGGTCTTGATAGCCATTGATTATTTTATAAGGTGGATAAAATTAGTGGTTTTATAAGAATAAAATGAAGCCAATGTATGTTAATTTTTTGAAAGTATAGTCACTAGGTTTGGGGTGCCTTCTAAAATCATGTTTGACAATGCAATGGCCTTTGTTGGCACCAAGATAATTGACTGGGTAGTTAGACATGGTATTTACTTAAGCACCTCATCTAACTAATATACCCAAGGCAATGGATTTACAGAGCCCACTAATAAGAATTTTATCATAATCATTAAGATGACTATGAAGGGAAATCAAAGGACTTGGCATACCAAGTTGAGGATAACCTTATGAGTTGATAGAATCACCCCTAAGAAGGCTATTGGAATTTCTCCTTACATGCTCAAAGTTGCCTATATCTCTTGAAACACTAGCTATAAAACTTACACAATAGCTAAAAATGTTGGAGGAGAATGCCATGGAGATTAAATTTGTGAAACTGATAGAATTGTAATAAACAAGAGACCAAGCTATGTAGACAATAGAGCTTCATCAAGCTCAAGTGAAGAGGTATTTTGATAAAAGAGAAGCCCACAGATTATTCCTTGAGGGAGAATTGGTGTTAAAGTGGGATGAATATAGAGCCAAACTTGAGAGGAACACCAAGTTTGATTTCTTATGGAGTGACCCTTAGATCATAACAAACTACAAATCATCCAATACCTTTCAACTCTCAAAGTTATATGAGGAGTAACTATAGATCCTAGGTAATGGGATCCATCTAAAGCACTATTCTTTAAGTGATTTGAACTTTGTGCATATTAGTTTATCAACTTTTCTTCCCTCTAAGTGCTCCTACACTTTATTTTAGTTGTTCTTTCCTTTAAGTGCTTTGGCACTTTTATTTGTTTTTATTCTTTCTTTTATTTTCTATTCAGAGGTGAATCTTGGTTCTATTATTCAGTATTAGGTTGAGTAGGTTATAGTAGGATTGTGTTTTTAGAATCAATAATTTTAGATACTTCTATGACTTCATGCCTAATAGATTGTATAAAGGCTACTAGATTCATGCTTAGTAGACAAGCATCCCATAGAGGTCACCAGAATGTTGACTATTTTTAGTCACCATGAAGGAGTAGCATCCATTTTTTAGTTCAAGACTTTAATATTTCAGTAGTCATGCAAAGGTTTCAAGGTTTGATCTAAGTTCAATAAAATGGCTAAGTCTTAAAGGAAAAATCAATAATTCACAAGTTTTGTAAAGCATGGTATTCATATTTTGTTTAAGGGAAATGGTCTTCACATATTTTGTAAAGTGGTTATAAAAATTATCATGAATAAAGTTTTTGATGAATTTAAGAGAAACGATCAAGTATTTTTATTTCAGAAAAATGTTGTGGAAAAAAACTAGTTAGAACTTTTATTTTAGATAAATGTTCTAAACATTGTGTTATGTCACACTTTCTATGCAAAAATGAAACATTTATACACTTAGTTAATTCTTTGAACTTTTCCTAGAGCCACGTTTCATGTTTCCACTCAACAGGACTTAGCCATTTTTATTCAAAAGTTTCTAGGTTGGTTAAGAAAGCACTTCAACACTTATCCATTTTAGGGTTATTTTATCTCCTAGTGATGGCTTTAAGAAGTTATGAGATCAAATTTAATGGAACCTTAATTATGTCTTGATGGATTCCCATTTTGTCAGTCACAACAGGACTCTGTTCTAATTAAACAATGCCACATGATAATCATTAACATCTCTTAACAGCCTGTGCCTCTTTTAAAATACTTTCAACGCTTAGCCAATTTTGTAAAATTTGCCTCATACCATGTGTTGATCTCCTAATGAACCTAAGACATTTTAAAATTACTTTTAACACTTGGTCAATTTTCATGAAGTTTATTAGAAATCTCCATGTCAGCAAGTTACCAAGCAAGTGGGTTAGCATGATGCTTCCATGTGTCATAATCCTAACAACCTAGAGTCTTGGAAGCATCCCTATAAGTTTAAGACCCTCCAAGCTATGAGGTTAGTGGGATGATGCCATGTGGCATAATCTCATTACTGTACTCTCCTAGGGATTTTTGTGCAGCCTAGACATGATGTCAGAGCCTCAAGAAAGTAGGTGAGTGGGATGGCACCATATGATGTAATCTCATTACTCCATAACCCTAGGGTAGTTTGTGAAAACATAAGTATGTTAGGGTAGTGGGTGAGTGAGATGTTATTGCATGGTGAAATATCACTTTACCATAGAGAGAATAATCAACTTTACACTCAAATCCCCAAGCTAAGTAACGAAAGAGTGAGAAAGATCCACATGGTAGAATCTTTAAAATTTGGTAGAGACTAAAAACCAATCAACACTGACATAGTATTAGAAGTATTAGACCTAAGAACTAATTAGAAAATGCCACACAACCTATGAATAGAGATGCCAGAGGATAAGAGAGCCCACCCTAGCAAACCATGACACATGGCAATAATTGAAGCCAAAGACATAAAAGGCTTGAGAGAGTGAGAAAAGGCCACATAACCAGGAAAATGACAAAAGAAAATGATAAAGTTAAAACCTATAGGCACCAAGAGAAAAGCCATGTGGTAGGGACCCCATAGAGGCAAAGCTAATTGTGAAGTGAAGGCAAGGAAAGGAGGGCTGAGGGGGATGACATATGTAGTGATGTGGAACTCGTAATAAATGAGATAATGTCATGTGGCATCCAGAGATGGACCCAAGTCAAGTCTATGAGTTAGAATAATTGACTAAGTGTTGAAAGAGGGCCCAAAGAAGAATATACTCATAGAATTAGAAAAGTCCATAATGAGCCCGATGTTGACATATGGCAGGACCCTGCCACTAAAGAGTTTGTTAGCATCTACATTGGTACTGACTAAGGCAAATTTGATGGCCTATCTTACTTGTTTAGATATCAAATTCATGAGTAGACTGTGTAACTGCATTGACTCTTATTATTAATGAGAAATGGAGTGGCCCGACATGAAAATCATGGTATAACTCAACTCTAACTAAAAAAATATTGAGAACATGATGGAATATGTCTCCATTCATCATGGAAGTGAGTGGAAATGGATAACACATAAAAAATAATTTATAGGCTTAGGAGGATGTGACAGGTAATTATGCAGGCATGGCTCTAGCAAGCCTAAGGAGATCCCCACTACATCAACCCTCTTAATCAATCATCATCAAGTTTGTAACCACCTTGATAATAGGTAAGACTGAAGTAAAGCCCTGAGCTTTGAATATTTTACCTATAAAAACAAGCAAAATTATTAGGCTTAAGGGGGCCCTTTTTAGCACATAATTGTTTTATAAATTGTCCTATCCTTGATCCCTCTACATTTATTTTATACATTTTAATAAATAATAGAGTTGACTTTACCTTCTCATATCCCTATATCTTGTGTGAATTTATGGTTTGTCAACCTTATCTTGTGAAGAAGTTTATTTCTCCTTGATTTTCTATCCAGTTCCCTCACCTTTCTGCAGGAAGATGCTCATCTATAGGTTTTGGGTTGTGTGATATTGAGTTCAAGTAGTGTTTGGCTATGGAGTGTCTCCATTCTAAGTGTTTTCCTAAGTTCCATATCTCCCTATAAAACACTTACATAAAAAGTTTTTTCAATTATGATTTTTGCATGCTGTTAATTATTTCACATTCATTATGTATGCTTAGATGAGTAAAGGGTTTCATAATATTATGGTATATCACCATTTTTTATTGAAGTTTATTTGCTTTTATGCACTCCTTATCCTTTTTCCTTGTAAGTGCAGTAGCATTAGGGTTAGTCTTAGGTGATCCATCAGGGGAAACTGACCTTATTCAGAGGTTCACTCTAACCATAGGTGACCCACAATCTTGGGGTGTTCTCATTGTGTCAATTGGGTGAGAAGACATGAAACACCTCTTCAAAGGGTGGAAGTCAATGTGATAATACATATGTAATCCTTTCACTCACATTTTGCAGGACACCACCTTTTTAAAAATATTTGACTATTAATAAACATTTGAGCATTTGATGGATTATTTAGAAAATCCACCTATGTTAGACCATCAATACCTAAGAATACATTATTTTTCTACATTTAAAAAATATAACATGCCTAAGGGGCACTTCTTTCCCAACATGATGATCAAATGAAATAAATAGTAATATATTATTTAAGCATAACATTGGTTGCCTATGAACACAATGATACACCAATTGAAAAATTCTGCTTAGAAATGGTATTCACATCCTATAAGTTATGACATTAAATGAACAACATCAAAATAATTGTTATTGACAAAGTGGAATCTCTTAGGTATCTACTTTCCAAGGCAACTTTGATTGACTGCATGACTAAATGGCTCATGATATTGAGTTAGTTTGATATTGTAAATGTATATTAGAAATAAAATAAGGGGAAGTACTTGTAGATCAACTTGTCAAAGCACCCTTATCAGATACCAAACCACTCACTTTCCATTTTTTTGATGAGTCAATCTTGACTCTAGACAAAACACCTTTTGAATCTCAATGGTGGATACTATACTTTGATAGTTCCTACAAATCTCATGGATCTGGATCTAGAATTATATTCATAACATCACAAGGATACCATATTCCCAAGGCTTTCTATATCAATTTCACTTATACCAATAATATGGTGGAATAAAAAACACTCATTGTAGGGCTTCACCTAGTGGTACAATGGAATATTAAGTAATTGTATGTTCATGGGAATTCCTAGTTAATTATTAATCAATTGATAAATCAATACCTAACAAAGGATGAGAAACTTATACCTTACATAAGCATGGTAGACAACCTTAAGTAGAAATTCAAACATATCTAATTTGAGAATATCCCAAGGACTGGTAATAAGATAACAAACATAATAGAAAAAATTGGATCATTGACAAGGATCACATATCATGTCCAAGACTATAAATTCCTTATTGACATCTTTTGAGACCAACACATGATCATTCAACATTCAATAGGGTATGTGATATTGTTGGTCCTAGCTCACCTTAGTACCATGATTTATATGATTAACTCCATGACCACATTCTTCCTTATAATATTTATTGCAATAAAAAGAATCCTTCATTCATAATGCCTCATCTTATACCTTACTTGGAGTCATAGAAGTATCTAACCTTTTCACATCTGAAAACACAACCTTGCAACTTCTCCTCATCCTAAATGTTGGGAAACTAAACTGAACAAAGCCTCTCAATAAGACCCAAACCAAAAAAGATCAAGGAAAAACCTTTGAAACAAACTAAAACTGAAAAAACCTCCAAAACACACATCGTACACACACATGTGCCCAAAGACACTTGGAGGAAGGAGGAAAAAAATAAAAAAACAAACATGTACCAAATCACTTAGAGAAAGAAAATACCTATTCTACTATGTGTATAACCTCAAAACATGTTTAAAGTGTTAGGATAACTCTTTGGGCTTCAACTAGGGTTAAAAAAGGTTCTTATGGAATCCTTGCTACGCCATGAGAACCAATGTGCATAAGAAAATAATTTCTCAATGCAACCTTGCTCATTAGGCTGATTAATTAACTCACCAATATTGAAGGATATATCAATTAGGGTGTTCACATGATCATAAGTTCCTTATTTAATGAAAATGCTCACTACATCCTTACCCTTATCTGACTAGTGTAGGTCATCTAGGTCTCTTTTAAGTGATTCATTAAGCCTTTCTTGAAGCTCATCTATTGTTACATGTTGCTCAACTTCTATTATGTCTTCTTGACACTCTCTAATATAATTCTTAAGAGTCATGAGGCTATTAAAAACCTCAAATCCTTTTGAATTATGATGGAACAACTTTTTAGAGCCATCAAACTCTACCTATTGTTCGCTAAATAAAACTATAGACTAGTCAAGAGTAATTTGGTGTTCATGTTGATCATTTAATTCACCAACATATGCTTTGACATGATCATGCTTTCTTAGGACTATCACCTACTTGATATGGGCTTCATGACTTTCTCCATGCTTATTAGAACTATTAGTGACTTCAGTAACATGTCCATGTTTCTTTTGAGGAAGTGCAAGCCCACTAATCTCTTCAAAATTCTAAATTATGGCATATAACTATTGCCACATGTCATCCAACTCTCCTTGAGGCCTATTTTTATGAATTTTTTCCTCTTTGGATTCCATAACCATATCCTCATTATGTCTACCATGCTTCATTAGGTCTGGAACATCATCATCTTCCTCATGTAATAGATAAGTGCCTAAGGCAACCCCTTAAAAAGAATTGTTGGATCCCACTTCAGGAAATTAACCACATTCTTAATGAAGAATGTATGTACATATGCCTATCTCCTCTATGAGTTTGTATAGATCAAACTAATAATTTTTAGTCCCCCAGTCATCAAGAAAGAGGTCTGATATGACTTCAAGAGGCATAACCAGTTATTGATCAGTACGATGGTCCTTTTTATCAATGATAATGTAATTCACATTTGAGATATTTGGCATGTAGGGTTCAATATGAAACCTAGAAAGAGGTTCAAACCTGATTGTAACCTTAGTACCATATTTAGTTCTAAAAACCATACAGGACCAATTAGATGACAAATACCCTCTAATTTTTGTAGTGAAGTCTCTTGATAAGCATAAAGCAAAGTAGGTTGGTAAATCTACTTTAAAAACATCTTGAGTAATAGAAAAATTTGGACAATCATGGAGAGTAAGACTCAAACCTTTACTCATACCCACAATATTGGTAATTAAGCCATCTAATTTCAAGATACCCTTGGTATTAGGTTCCTATTTTAGGCCCAATTTATCATCTATCTACTTTGGCATCATAGAGTTTTTAGCTCCACTATCTCTCATGTAATTATGTACCAAACAATCTCCAATAATCAAATAAAGATAGAAGGGAGGAGGCTTGTTTTCTTTGGTTGGTTTTATCTCATTAGGTTTGGTTGTATTTATGAAGACCAACTTTTTTCCTTACTAAATTTTTTGAAAGGCTGAGTTTAGATAACTCTTCTTGAAGCATGGACATTTGCCCAAGGATAGATAATGTATCCCACATTAGAATACTCACATGAGCCTTATTCATATGATCTATAATATTGATAGGAGATAGACCAATATTTTGTTGTCCCTTAGGAGCTGCAACATTATTTTGGGCTTGCATGGTTTGAGGTATGAAGGCACTCCTTACATTCTGAATCTTCTAAGTCTCTTAGGATTTAGAAGTTGTATTAGGTTCCTTTTCCATTTTAGAGATAAAATGATTCATGCTTGGATTATTTTATACCTATTAATCCTCTTCAACTTCTCTTCTCTTAGATTTAGTGATAACTACTATGGAGGTATCAACCTTACTCATGCTTCCCAATTGATTGACTACACACCAATCTTCCTCTTTCTAGTTTACCAATGTAGAATTTGATTAAAATTGATCTCCATTAGATCTTACTTATTAGAAACCTTAGCCTATTTCATAAAGGGAGTTGATCCATTTTGTACCATAAATTCTTGATTGAACACCTCATTCTGATTGGTAGGTTGATCATCAGGCTGACCCCATTGGGATGATAAATCATGTTCTAGGATAAGGTTATTTTGAATAGGTACTAGAGATCTAGAGGTGGAGGTAGCATTTGGATTAATACTATTATATGGTCTATAATTAGTGATATGTCCTTATATTGGAGGGTTGGCTTGAAAAGGTAGCCTATTATTTTGATAAGGTCCTTGATATGTGATGCAGGAGTATCCTTCTAAGGATGATTCATTTTAGTGTTTATATGAGCAAATTTTGATTTGGTTAGATGTTTTGTGATCAATTATCATGTTTAAGGTGTTTAAAGGGGTTTTATGAGTATTATTACATGATTTTTAATGTTATCCAAGTGTTTATAGGTGCTTAGGTATGTTAGAATTCAAAATTGGCATTTTCCTACCAATTTTCATAATTTGAATTTTTAAATAATTTTATCTAGTTTATGTGTCATAGGAGGATTTTAAGGAGTATTAAAAGTTAAAAATGGTTGGTGAGACTCATTTAAGACACCATGTGTCTAGACATGGTTTTTAATTCACACATATATGAAAAATCAATCTTGATATTTATGCCAATGTATAAAACTACTTGCTAGTGATCGTTGAAAAGGAAAAAGGTGGTTAGAGTAGTTATAGTTGATACAAATATCATAAAGTTTTTGTATTTTTTTAAGTTACTAGGATTAATTAATGTATGATAGGGTTTAAGGCATAAGAAATGAAGAATGGAGTCCCTCAAGTTTGTAAAAGAGTGACTACAAACTCTGTTTCTTGCATATGTGTATGGGAGTGTGACTGTGTTTGAATCCTTAGGAAAAAATATCCAATAAAGATAAAAATATAAGGATCATTTTTGTATTTTTTGAGTTTGATATATGTTTTATGAAATTTCTCACACATTTTTTTAGTGGAATGTAAAGTCTTTGTAAAATTGTAATTTGCATACCTAGTTTCCTATTTGAACACAAAGTTAGAATATGCACCTACAGTGTGGAAGATAATGTGGAAGGTTGTGGAAACAATTATAATGATTTTTAAGTTATTTTTTAGTGATATTAAAGTGTTTTATATAGTTACTATTCATTTTACAAAGTATTTCATTATACATTGTGCTTAAACCCTGAACCAAATTATGACTACACACATAGTTAGCACTAACACATAAGTGATTTGATGAATAGAGGAATTAAGATGGAGATACAATGATTTGAAATTTTTTAATGGAGTGTAAAAGAACCTTATCAAATTTTAAATTTTTTTAATGGTCATGGTTTCAAATTTGTTGATCTCGAGTTCTTATAGTCACAATCAACCCTGAACTAGGGTTTCAAGAATCAAACTCCATTTTCAAATGTTTTAACCAGTATAATTAAATAAAAATTTGTAATTAGATAGTGTGTAATGTATATTAACATATTTTTTAGGTTTTGGATTGTTTATATATGGATATGTATAATTATAGATCACTGTGTGGACAGGGGTAACGGGGGCCTAATTAGGTCTAAATAGAGACCTAAGAGGAGTTGAAAGGGTGGTGTCTGAGTAGAGTTTGACCAAGATATATTATTGAGACATAAAATAAGATATAGGGTGATAATAAATGTTATTATTTTTATAAAACTAATATGTACGTGATCGTACAAGAGAAAATTGCTTATAAAAGCTATTAGGACTGTCTGCCAAAAGGGAAGTTGTATAGGTGGTAAAAGATATATAGAGAGGATTTGTGAGTGGGTTAAGTAATAAAAAAGGAATATATTTAGAATGTGTAAATAAATGTCACAATAAAAATTTAAGCTCAAAATCCCATATTGAACGATTTGCTTTAAACTTCCTCAAAAGTAGAACAAATTGAAACAAGAGATAAGAGTGTGAGTTTGTAAGTGTTTTCTTCTGCATCATTTGGTATCAAAGATTAAGATATCTTGGGAGGATAGTAAGGAAAATGTCATCCAAAAGAAGAGGAACAACAAAAACCCAAATAAGGTTGCAGGTAATGGATGCATTGGTAGTTGAGGTAAGAAACTTTCAGGTAAGGTTGTGAGCCATGAAGTTGGCTTAGAGAAGAGAGATGAATACAGGTGATGTGAGTGAAGGAAAGGATGAGGATCCTCAAGAAGAATTATCAAAATAAGGAGATGAAGGTAGAGTGTAATAGAGGTTCACAAGAGTATTCCTTGGAGTGACATCAAAACTCAAGATGGAGGTGCCAATGTATGAGGGTTGTCTCAATGTTGAAGAGCTTGTTGATTAGATCATAGCCATGGATAAGTACTTCAATTATGAAGGGGTGAATGAGAAAAAGATGTTGAATTTTATAGTGATAAGGTTGAAGGTTCATGCATCCTTATGGGGGGATGACATACAGGAAGAAATAATAATAAGGGGAAAGGAGAAGATAAGGTCATGGGATAGAATGGTGGCCAAGATGAAAGGCAAATTCATGCCTAAAGACTATTAGACCCACTTGTTTATGAGGTTACAAAATTTGAGGAAAAAATAAATGATGGTGAAATATTACGTAGAGGAATTATATAAGCTAACTATCTGAGTAAGACACATAGAAGAGGATGTTGTCATGTACCCTTTTTAATTAATTTGATGTTTGGGAATTATGTCCATTCCAATATTGCTTTGAGCTTAGAAATGGGAAAATGAAATTCAAATTTAATTATTTAGGCACATGTTATTCATTAACCCCAAATTTTTATGAAGGAGGCCAAGTAATTAGTGGAATATTCTTAATGCTAAGTCATCATCCAAAGTGGGGCGTGGTTTTATAAGTGGAGTTAATGTTAAGTTTCTAAGGAAACTTTCCAAATGGAATGTGGATTTCTTAGTGGATTTAAATAGAAGTGGCTAAGGAAAATTTATAAATATGAAGTTAAATTATAGAATAGGATGTGGATGGAGTTCCATGGAAACTTTTTATTTCATAAGTGGGTAAGGTTTGGGAAAGTTGGAAGTAGAGACAAAGAAGAAAAAAGCAAGATCTAAGGAGATTTTAGAAAGTTACTAAAATATGGAAATGGGTTGCTTTTATAACTAATGTCATCTTCCCCAAAACAAGGATTTTGGAACCTATATTTATCCCTCTTGTGTATTAATATGATATACTTTCATTTTAGAAGGATCTTTTGCCATTACAACCAATTTCTATAGATTGTTGCACTTGTGCTTCAACAACAGGATTCAAGGATGAAACCCCTTGGGTTCTTGGTGATCAGTGGATAGAAACCCATTGGTTATTAGAGATAAAAGGATAAAACCCCTTTTATTTTATGAGGGTGATCTCATTTAGAGGTTGCATTAGAGTTTCACAGATTTGCAATTTCCTATATTCAGTTGGGGTGTATGTTTGCATGTTTGGAGTGTGTAGTTTGCATAGATTCCAGAGTGGTGAGTCAAACATTGTTTAAATTGGTTATTGCTGATTTTATTAATATAAAATATCCCCTATTTTATTTAATTTCATTATATATATTATTAATATAAGTTAGATTTCATAATTTGACATTTCTTTGACTTTTGATGAAATTGGGTAATTAATTAAAAATGCTAGTTTGGTATACATATTTGTGTTTGTGATTAAATATGGAAAATTTATTATGTCTAAAAACACGAGGCCATACCATTAATGATATTGGATGTTATTTATCAATATTTTGAGTCTAAATAAGTTTCTCATTTGCATTGTGTTAAAATTTCCATTTTTGGGATCATTCGGTGTAGGAAAATTTGGGTGGTTTGAAAGTTGAAATAAAATACATTTTTAGATTGAATATTATTTGTATGAAATTTTAGGAGGGATATGATAGTGGTATCAGAGCCTAAATATTTCTAATCTATTGGGAGAGTTCACATCTTGATGTAATATCAAATGAATGTGAGTGTTATTAGTGGAAGAGAAAAAAGAAAGGTTCAACTACCAAAGATTGAAGAAGAAAGCATGGGTAGCAGAGAGAAGGGAATTCCTTCTGATGAAATTAGTTATCTACATGAGAATATTAATTACTTTCAAAAGAATATAGAGAAAATAATCCAAATAACATTAAATAAATCCATGTTAGAACTAATCTGAGCTATTCAGGGTATTAACTTGAGTAAAACAAATGAGGGAGAAGGAAGATCATCAATAAATGAGTGGGTTTAAATCACCTCACATTAAAAAATTTTCAAGGATAAATTATTATAGAAAGAGTAAGAACCACCTAATGAAAAATAATTTATGTAGAGGCATCTAGGTAATGATTATGCATCCCTACATGTAGGGTATGGAGAGCTCAATTATGAAGTGCAACAAGACCTCTCTTCAAGGAATTATGTGACTTGGAAAGGAAAAAGAATTCTAGGGGAGGTAGAGGCAATAAACATGATCAACCATGTAGGTATGATTTTACTATGAGGGAGGAGATCATCCAAGAAGAATTACAAGTTTCCATGATAGGAGTAGACAAGGAGGTGGTGCATATAAGTGCACATATGGAGATCTAAGAACAAAGACCTAAGAATGCATTTCTGAAGAAAGAAGAAAACACAAAACCAAACCTACAAGAAAGACAACTGACTAGTGAGCAAGAACATAAAGAATCCACCATGCAAGTTGAAGGTGAAGAGCACTCAATAAAAAAAGGTATGAAATTTGATAATATAAGGACTTCTGAGGGTATTGATCAATAAATTAATTCTCTTAATGAAGTTAAGGATGAAATTCCACTTATTGAATACATGATTGAGAAAGTGACTCTTGTTTAGAACTCACCCATCAATCTTTAAAATGTTTAATCCATGCTACATAAGGATTATTTGCAGAATCGGGATACATTAGAAGATGAGAACAATATTTTGGGTCATTATGTTGATGGTTTTATGGCATAAGGAGGGTCAACAAAAGAAGACATGCATTTAGATCATTCTAATGCAGATGAAAGGAAGGTCTTGAATCAGATATTTTATGAGGAGTATCCGAATGACCATATGGGGATACATGCACATGAGGGAAGCACTTCGTAGGATACTAATGTGGATTTTTAACTTGCCAAAATTTGTTGATCATCAACTAATGGTAAGCAAGTTGATTATTTTTATGATGCTATCTTATGGAATACAAGTGATAATATTAGGAGAGATTTGATGCTTAACACTTTATTAGTGAATTTTTTTTGGCACCATCAAAATTTTTGTTAAAAAGATGAAAACATTCAAATATCTTTAAAAGTATGGGATCCAAGTTCTTATTTGAGACACTTACTTCTAAAGTTTTAAATGGATCCTATGGTTGAAAGGACACTCACCACATTACACAAAGTTAAAAATGTAAAAAGGGAGAATACTTGAGGCAAATGAGTTTGAAGGCCCCAAGGTCATTGTTGTAGAGAGACTCACCATTCCATGCACCAAAATAAATCAACAACTCAACATAGCCATGGGTGATCATGAGGTAAGTGATGATTCATTTGTTGTGGGATTAGGAGAAACTAACATGGTTTTTGGTACACAATGATTACATATCAATGATTATTTTTCACATAATTCCATGAAGCTCAAGATTGAATCTAGAGGAATAGATGTAGTGCTTAGATGGGTTTCTCATGGGTCACTGCAAATGGTTACAATAATATAAATATATTCTCTCAATGGAAAAGTTGTTTGGGTAGCAAACTACTTAATGAAGATCATGCAAATCATTTTGTCTTTTAGAGCACATGAATACCATCCTTATAGAGTTCATGGAAAGCATGTTAGATAAAGAATGATCATGTTTATTAAGAGTGGACCTCCCCACAATTTTATTGGTGAAGGAAGAAGGATACTTGAAGAAAAATATTTTGAAAGCTGTTAGGTAGTTGAGGGATATGATATACCCTACAAGAGAAAGAATTAAAATATTGACATAGCCCTTGGAGACCATAAGGTTTGTAGTGATTTTTATGTTTTTGGTTTAAGTTATAATGTTGTGGTTTTGGTTGTGCAGTGGCTCTAATATTCAAGGTCATTTATGGGACTCAAATTCAAATTTAGTGGGAAGAAGTTAGTTTTGAAAGGAAGAACAAATGAAGCTCTACAAGTGGTGACAATAAGGGGGATGGAAAGAATTTTTCAAAAAAATTGAGTTTCACGGGTATCAAGTTGTTTGGTCATGCCTACCAATTCATCCTCATGGTTACCTCCAGGTAAAAGACTCAAACACATCAGAAGATGGGAATCAAGCTCTAAGTCTATCATTACTACTGCATACCACCATCCTAACATGTACAAAGAGGAGTTGATTGGTGAGATACATGATGATGTATATTGTTAAATGATATATTTGAGGTCTTGGTATCATCAAACCTAGATGAGAGGAGAAGATGTTCAAAATACTACTTTTTGGGATCATTGGGGACACTTTGAGTTTTTGATTATGCCATTGAGATTTAGTAATGCACTAGCTACAACCCAATATTATATGAATAATGTGTTTGGTAAGCACTCTTACAATCTCATCTGAAGATATGTGAATGATAACACAAATATATTCCATTTTTTCCATCATTCTAAGGAGTGTAAAAGAGAGCAGTTAAATCATTTGGCCCAAAATTGTCAGTGTATAATTGTGCAGAATCTAGATGATATTTTTAAATTTATATAAGGTAGAGTTTCAAAGTTCAACATCATTGTTGTTTATAATTGCATTATGTCATATAAATGGATAAGAAAGGAATCTAAATTGAACTTAGATGAGCTTAATTAAACTATTGTGAAGGATAATAAGATTCAATGGTTGAAACACATGGATCAAATGTAGGGAACCCAGGCATGTCACCTTCCATCAGATAGTGCTCCCAAGGCAAGCAACAATGGGACAACTAAGAATCTAGGTAAACAAAGGCATTTCATTTTAATTGGTTTCAGATCTGATATCCAAACTATGAGTGCAGTGGTAAAGGCATATGACATGGTGATTGGTAATAAATGGGCAAATGAATATATTCTATACCAGGTCCATGGTTTGTTAGATAGGGCATCAACGAATTTATATTATTACATTGGTTTTGATTCAGTTTCTAGCCTACCATCCAAACATGGCATGATATTCTCCCTATGTAATGAGAAATGTTTTGTGGAGAGAATATCCCATTAAGGAAAGGATTGTTTGATAGCCTTAAGAGGGAAGAAGGTAATGTTAACTTGTTGTGTTTGCATACTAATGGTCTACCATTTGTAGTCAAATGTCCATATGGTAATTTAACAAATGTATTAACATATGGTATTACACATGCATGTGGTCATCTTGGGAGATTTTTTGATTCAAGCAAACACATAGATGTTTTTTCCCAAGCTGTCTACACATCACAATATGGGATCTAGGAAATATATCTAGACATAGGCAAGAAAAATATTGTGATAAGTTCAAAATCATTATTATGGAATATGTTATGAATGCTAACCCAGTTGTGGAATTTTAGATGAATATCAGAGTGGTGCAATGGATACATGGTGGAAATATATTGAGATTTATTTGGGATCATGGTAATATTAAGATTGGACGAGTTGGTCCCATCTCATTTTCATTGCTCAACCCAAGTCAAGAATGTAAAATCATGCCTCACATCATGGATATTCTAAAGGTTTTCATTTATGATTTTATGGGTCATGCATATTTACTTGAAATTTATTATCATTGGGATAAGAGATTTTTCAAAAGGGTAATCAAGTTACATGAGTGGCATAAGGGTGTTTGGAATGTTAGGTCACATTTATCTTGTAATGCTCTTTGATAGAAGTTGGCTCAATTGACAGGTACATGTTTCATATTATATGGGCCTAAATTTATATTCATCATAGTGGTATAATGAATATTGAGCATATTGGGTTGAAATTTCTTGAGGACAAGCAATTTTGGGAAGGGCGGATTTGTCATGTAGCCTTTTTAATTAATTTGATATTGTGGGAATTATGTCCATTCCAATATTGCTTCGAGATTAGAAATGGGAAAAAGGAAAGTCAAATTTAATTATTTAGGCCCATGTTATTCATTAACCCCAAATTTTTATGAAGGAGGCCAAGTAATTAGTGGAATATTCTTAATACTAAGTCATCATCCAAAATGGGGCATGGTTTTATAAGTGGAGTTAATGTTAAATTTCTAAGGAAACTTTCTAAATGGAGTGTGGCTTTCTTGGCGGATTTAATGAGGAGTGGCTAAGGAAAATTTATAAATATGAAGTTAAATTCTAGGAGAGGATATGTATGGTATTTCCATGGAAACTTTTTATTTCATAAGTGGGTAAGGTTTGGGAAAGTTGGAAGTAGAGACAAAGAAGGAAAAAGTAGGATCTAAGGAGATTTTAGAAAGTTGATAAAATATGAAAATGGGTTGCTTTTATAACTAATGTCATCTTCCCCAAAACAATTATTTTGGTGCCTATCTTGAGTCCTCTTGTGTATTAATATTCTATGATTTCATTTTGGAAGGATCTTTTGCCATTACAACTAATTTCTACAGATTGTTGCACTTGTGCTTCAACAACATGATTCAAGGATGAAATCCCTTAGGTTCTTGGTGATTAGTGGATGAAAACCCATTGGTTAATGGATATCAGAGGATGAAAAACCTTTGATTTTAGGATGGTGATCTCATTTAGAGGTTGTGTTAGAGATTCAAAAATTTTAATTTCTCATATTCAGTTGGTGTGTATGTTTGCATGTTTAAAGTGTGTAGTTTGCATAGACTATAGAGTGGTGAGTCCATCATTGTTTTAGTTGTTTATTAATGTTATTATTAATATAAATAATCCCTTATTTTCTATAATTTCATTAGATATATCAGTAATATAAGTTGGATTTCATAATTTGACATTTCTTTGACTTTCGATGAAATCGGGTAAATTAAAAATGCTAGTTTGGTATATAGATTTGTGTTTGTGATTAAATATGGAAAATTTATGATGTATAAAAATATGAGGCAATAAAATTAATAATATTGGATGTTATTTATCAATATTTTGAGTATAATTAAGTTTCCCATTTATATTATATTAAAATTATCATTTTCAGGATCAATCATGTAGGAAAATTTGGGTGGTTTGAAAGTTGAAATAAAATACATTTTTAGATTGAATATTATTTTCATGTAATTTTGGGAGGGACATGATAGATGTAGAGAAATTTTCTAGATACATAAATGGCCTAAAGTTTGTCATTCAAGATGAGATCAATATTTTATCACCAAGAAAAGTAGAGGAGCCTATCACTCTGCATTGAAGCTAGAGGATAAATTTGATCGAAGGCAAAGTCAAAAAAATAGAGGTAGAGGTGGTAGAAGCTACATAGGTAGAGGTTAGCAAGAAGGAAGGGGATAGCCAGGTGATATAAATTATTAGAAAATTCAAAACAAAGAAGTTTGTAACAATTCTAAGAGTTCAAATCCATCTAGTAGAGGTGATTATGGTTACATAGGTGGAATATCATATGGTAGAGGAAGAGATAACAATTGGTTTTCTAGAAAGTTCTTCAAGTGAAACAAATTTGTAGGGCATAGATCATATGAGTATTCAGAAGACATTCAAAATGGTAGTTCTTGGAGTGAGAGTAGAAATCAAGTGGTTCAATAAGAAGAAGAGAGTGTATATTCTTTTCCAAACTATGTGGAAGAACCCAAAACATGAGAGAGTTTGATGATGAGGACACTAATTTTGAATACAATCCATGAGGAGAGAGAACCACCATAGAGAAAGATGTTTTTCAATACCATGTGAAAGATCAAAGGTAAATGTTGTAAGGTCATAGTTGATAATGGTAGCATGTATAATCTTATGTCTTCCTTGATGGTAGCTAAACTAGGATTAGAAAGTAAAGAACATCCAAGTCCATATAAAGTCTCTTGGATTCAAAATAGTCATCAAGTTTTAGTGAATGAATAATGCTATGTAGATTTTTATATTGGTGGGTATAAGGACATAATTTTATGTGATGTGATTCCCATTGATGTGTGTCATATCATCATTGGTAGACCATAACAGTATGATAGGAGAGCTATAGATGATGGTAGAGCCAATACTCACACCATTGAAAAGGATGGTAGCAATCACACACTAACCCCATTGAAGGACAATCAAACATGGAAGGATACACCAAGTAGTGTGATGATGTTTGGTGAGAAGGAATACTTACCAAAAGGAGTTATTTACAGCAATGAGGATAAGAGTATGTTAGTTGAGAGCAAGTGTCAAAGTGAAGATAGTATAGTACAAGTTACCAAAGCAATAGGAAAAGAAAATGTAATAGTTAACAAGAATTCTGAGGTCTTAAATTCAAGGAGTAAGGAGTTGTTACAGTCAGACTAGTAGGATGAGTTGTTTTCAAATGAACACTTGAAAGGGATGTTTTTAGACTTATCCCATAAATTATCTTTAATCAAAATCATGGAGTATCTAGAAGACTTTGTTGAGAAATTTAGTATGTTGAGAGAATTTTCTGTGGGTATTGAAGTGATTGATTAGACAAAGAATTTATAGAAGACAAAGAGTAAGGACGTAATTAAATATTTTTATGGTACTATAGATAAGAAAATGACATAAAAATGCATAATCTAAAAAGTAGTAGATCCAAGCATAGCAAAGATAACCATGCAAGTGAAAGAGAGTGACTTCATAGAAGACAATAAGGAGTTGATTATAATTAACTTATGTGTTCCATGTGTAGGTTTTTTGTAGGATAAAAAAAATATGTTGAAGATGATTAGGTTGGAGATTAATATTCAGAGAGGCATCCTCAAAGGAAGATCTAATGCAATCTTAATCAAAGCACAAGGAGGTATATATGTCACTCATAGGCCTTGGGATCTAGAAGCATGTGACATAACATACTTGAAGTGAACAAGAGAGAGAAAAAATAAGGAGGAGTTCAATACAAACTAACTAAACTTTCATGAAAAGTTTCTTTTGTACCTTAATAGTATGATGCAGGAGCATCCTTCTAAGGATGACTCATTTTGGTGTTCATATGAGCAAATTTTGATTCTATCATATGTTTTATGATAAATTACAATGTTTAGGGTGTTTAAAGGGGTGTTAGGGGTATTTTTACACATGTTGGAATGTTCTTTAAGTGTATATAGGTGCTTAGGTAGGTTAGAATTCAAAATTGGCATTTTCTCACCAATTTTCATAATTTGAATTTTTGAATAATTCTATCTTGTTTAGGTTTTATAGGATGATTTGAAGGAGTATTAAAAGGTCCAAATGGTTGGTGAGACTCATTTAAGATAACATGTGTCTATACATGGGTCTTAATACACACATGTATAGAAAATCAATCTTGATATTTGTGCCAATGTATAAAACTACTTGCTAGTGATCGTTGGAAAGGCAAAAAGTGGTTAGAGTAGTTATAATTGATACAAAACTCATAACATTTTTAATTTTTTTTAGTTAATAGGATGAATTAATTTTTGAGAGGGTTCAAGTCCCAATAAATCAATAATGGAGTCCCTCAAGTTTGTAAAAGAGTGACTGCAAACTTTGTTTCCTACATATGTGTATGGAAGAGTGACTGTGTTTGAGTGCTCAGGAAGAAAGATTCAATAAATATATGACTATAAGGATAATTTTTGTCTTTGGTGTGTTTGGCATATGTTTATTAAATTTATCACACATTTTTTTAGTGTAATTCAAAGTCCATGAAATTGTAATTTGCATACCTTATTTCCTATTTGAAGACAAAGCCAGAATATGCACCTACAATGTGGAAGATAATGTAGAAGGTTGTGGAAATTATTATGATGATTTTTAATTAATTTTTCAATGATATTAAAGTGTTTTTAGATAGTTAATATTCATTTTACAAGTTACTTCATTGTACACTTTGCTTAAACCCTAAACCAAATTGTGACTACACACACAGTTAGCACAAGAACACAAGTTATTTGTTGAACAAAGGCATTAGGATGGAGATAAAACACTTGTAAAAGTTTAAGGGGAGTGTAATATACCCTTATAAATCATTAAAGTTGTTTTAATAGTCATGGTTTCAATTTTTTTGATCTCACGTTCTTAGAGTCACAATCAACCTTGAATTAGGGTTTCAAGAATCAAACTCCATTTTTAGATGTTTTAACTAGTGGAATTAGATAAAACTTTGTAATTAGATAGTGTGTAATATATAATAAAATATTATATATTTTTTTGGATTGGTTTGGTATGGAGTCCTACAATTATAGAGCATTGTGTGTGGATAGGGCTAGTGGGGGCTTAATTCGGCCTAAACAGTGACCTAAAAGGAGTTGAAAGGGTGGTGTCTAAGTAAATTTTGGAAAATAGATTTTTTGGAGGCATAAAAAAAGATATAGGGTGATAATAAAATTTAATAGTTTCACAAAAATAATTTGTACCTAACTGTATAAGATAAAATTGCCTAAAAAAAGGCTATTAGGACTATCTACGAAAAGGGAAGAAGTTGTATAGATGGTGAAATATGTATAGATAGAATTTGTGAGTGGGTTAAGCAATAAAAATGGACTAGATTGAGCATGTGTAATATCATAAGGATTAAAATAAACATTTAAAATTAGAATCCCATATTAAACTCTTTGCTTTAAGCTACCTCAAAGGAAGAACAAATTGAAACAAGAGATAAGAGTGTGAATTTGTTAGTGTTTTCTTTTGGATCAATATGGAGGCCTGTTATTTTGATAAATTTGGTAAGGTTCTTGATATGGCATATGATTATGAGCCTACTTCCTCTCAAGAGTAATTGTCTTATTTGATTGGGCTTTTTCTAGGTTCTTTAACTCTTGAATTTCATTGGATTGACTAGGGACAACTTGTTCATGACTAGTTAGTATGGGAATAGGATCAAGAGTTAGTGTATGGGGTTGTATATTAAGAAACAATGGCATAGGGGGTCTTGGTTAAATTTTTATATATTTAATAAGGTTATTTTCATCCTTGATGGCAACATCATAGGCATCAAATAAGGTTTTTCTGCCCATAGATTATATTATGATAGCTATGTCACTATTTAAGGCCCTGCAATAGTATATGAAGGCATAGTTTGTAGTAGTTATCACAAGATTTGGTATCCTATCCCACGTTTTCTAAAATATATAATTGAAATCTTGCATAAACTCTTGTGGGTTTCTCTTGATGGTGGTTAGTTGTGCAACCAAAGATAAGTTATCACTCTTGTCCTCAAACCTCTTGCTCAATTTATCCCCTAATAGGTCCCATGAATCAATAGAATTAGGCATCAAGGTCATATAAAAATATAGATATTTTCCCTTAAAATATATTTCTAACAATCTAATGGCCACATTTTCTTGAGTTATATTATGGATACTACAAAAATTAGATATATATTTGATATATTCAATAGGGGTAATTGTGTTTTCTCTATGAAAGTAAGGGACACTCTTAAGAGATAACATTGGAATATCATCATATATTTCAAGGTTTAGAGGATATCCACCATTTAAGGCAACAAAGGGCATGTTTCTAGCCAACTTTATAGATTTAGGAGAGTGGAAATGGAGTGTTATTTTAGGAATATGGGCATAAGGAGTAGAATGAAAGAATATCTTTCTCTTGACTAAAAATAGCAGTAACTCAAAAAAATTGAAAGGAATACCTTTAGAATTTGACCTAGTAGTCACCTTTGGCATGATATTTGTTTACCAATCTACAATTAGGAGCTAAAACTTATTGGAGTCGCCAGATGCTGCATGAAGGGGGCTATTATAGCTATAAATTTTCAAGACCAACATCAATCTTAGACAACCTTGTTAAAATTCAGTTAAAACCTTCTAACTCAATTTAAGCATAGATCCTACTTGGCATGCCATAAACTATTATCACTCTAATTTTTACCCCTAAGAAGGTTGTTTAGGCCTTCTTAATTAGGTGATAGCATGGAAGAACTTCTAGGCTATGGGTAGCCTAATTGGTGACATGAGTATCTAGATAAGGCTATCTCCCTTGATGCTTCATCTAAGACTAATGGATAACCTACTAAAATTATAGGGAAAAGGGATAGAAAAGGACTAAAATTATAAAGAGAAGATGGAGGTGATGCACCAAAATATAGTCTCCTCTACTTGCTTGTAATTACACTATGAAATAACAATATTACAACTTGATTTAAAGAACTTCAAAATAGTCTTTCCTACATGAGTGCTTCATAAGAAGGTTATGGTAACTAATAGAACCAAGGTGAAGGATCAATATGTCTAAGTAAATACATTAATGACATTTCCACACTCTAGATTCAAAATAACCATTTGACACACATCATATAACCTAAAAAGAGATGATTGACTCTCATAGAGGCATGAATTAAGAAGATGAATGCAAGAAAGCAAAATTACTATCACTGATATTCATCAACAATATCCAAAACACTAGCTACAAGATGAATAAAATATAACTCATCTTGAATTTATCTCAAAGGCAAATAAATAAGTACAAGTTTGGCAGGGCTACACCATACACACTTTAAGGATGATTACAATGATCTATTTTCCTTCTTAAATAGGCAATATATCTAGAGCTCAAGGTTTGATTTGGCCTTTCCCAATAATAGGGTCATTACAAATTGAATCATGACTAGAAAAGGTAGTTGAGGAAGTGAAAATATCTCCTTAAGATTTCCATAGCCTTGTATGCATAACTGCCTACCATGTCTCCTCAGCTTGTAAATTATCCTCTTTCTACTTATGGATGCATTTGTTCCCATGATTAATTTAGCCACATTCCATCACCCTCTCATCATTTTTTTAATTGGATTCTAGATGCATCATGATTTTAAATATTGGGCCACTCTCATATTGATTCTACAAATCAATATAGTTATATAGTCTATTCATGGCCTCCTGATAGGTTTTTGATAATTTTCACGACAATATGGACCATTAAAATTGAGCTAGTGCCTTACTAGTTGTGTAACCAACATAAATTTCATTCAAATGGGGTCTTTTCCATGTGACTGCCCATTGATCTTCTATTCTTAACCTTCACTACATAATCATATTTGCTTATGTTGGCCCCATTTTACCATTTTCCCTAGCTTTTCCATACTCTTTCAAGTCCCACTAGGCATGTCATAAACCATTATCAATCTGAATTGCACCCCTGAGGAAGTTTTTCAAGCCTTCTTCATTCATATGATACAATGGGAACACTCTAAGGTTGTGGGTTGTATATAGTTGTAGTGAATGTCTAGAGAAGGCCAACTTCCTTTAATGGATCACCTAGACTAAAACTAAACTACTACACTTGCAAAGGAAAAGGGGAAGAGATAACTAAAAACAAGAAAAAAGAGGTGATACACCAAAGTTAGTATCCGCCACTTTCCTATACTACACTAAGAACACAAACTAAGACTTAATCCTATTTCACAACTCAACACAAGTCTCCCAACATCAATGTTTTGATATGAAGGTTATGGTCAAGCCATTAATTGAGAGGGATGAACAAGAGTTCTTATAGGAGATACTAGTGAACTTTTTATACAATCAACCATTTTAATACCAAGTGACACACTTCATATGACCTACTGAGATGACTAACCTATAAAAAGGTAAAATATAAGACAAATGAAAGGAAGTTATAGACACTATCATAGACATTCATCAAACCACCATGGACATACACTATTTTTAGTATTGAGAAGGATATAAATCGACATATATTTAGTTTAAAGCCAAAATAAAAGTGTTTATCAGAGCATGGCTTCACCATACCTAGATGGAAGATCAAAAGAGGACTTTTTCTAGCATAGAAATAATTGATCTGCCTTTGATCCTCCATCTTGGTATGGCAAAGCCCTACTTTGATAAACACTTGTATGCTAACCTTAAATTGAATGTATGTTGATTTCTAGCATTTTCAATACTACAAATAATGTATGTCCATGGTGGTTTGATGAATGTTTGTAACTTCCTTTCATTTATCCTATCTTTTACCTTTTTTCAAGTTGTTAGTCATCTTAGTAGGTCATATGAAGTGTGTCACATGGTCTTACAATGATTGAATATGGAAAACATTCACTATTATCTCCTATGATCCCTCTTATTCATCTCTCTTGGTTAATGGCTTGACTATAACCTTTATATCAAAACATTAATGCTTGGAGACTCGTATTGAGTTGTGCAATATGATTTAGTCTTAATTCATGTTCTTAGTGTAGTATAGGTAAGTGGGGGATACTAATTTTGGCGTATCACCTCCTTTTTTATTATTTTCATTTAACTCTCCCCCTTTTCCTTTACAAGTGTAGTAGTTTAGTGTTATTCTAAGTTATCCATCAGAGGAAGTTGGCTTTCTCTAGAGGTTCACTCCAACTACAGGCAACCCATAGAATTGGAGTGTTCCCATTGTATCATTTGAATGAGTAAGGCATAAATAACCTCTTCAAGGGTGTAATTCATGTTGATAATAGGTTTATTTCTAAGTCTTGAGATAACATAGACTTTGATCAGCTTTTTCCCCATGATATATTACATGAGATTGAAATTTATAATTCCCTTTGGTTAAATTTATAAGTTAAAATAAAATAGTACAAATGAAAGTTTTTATCTTTTCTAATCTCTAAATAATTGATGAGCATGGTAAGTATATTTGGCTGAGTTGCATACAAAATTTAATTTTGTGATTAGTATAAAGTTATTTTCACTCATAATTTTTGTACAATTAAAGAATTTGAAGTTATATGAGTCTTTTTTTGAAACATTTTTAAATATAGAGTAATGTTAGGTTGGAATCAATGCTCACAAACTTCATATATGAATATATAGGGTAGAAGAAACTACATCAAGATTAGTGAAACTCCTCAAAGTAGTCATCATGATAAACCTTTTCAAGGTTGAAGCGTTGATAATACTTTTTATCATCCTTTTCATCATGGGACCTGAGTTTATTTACACTTAGATGAAAATACCATGAATTTTTAGACTATTTTAAATAACATTACACCTACTTCATTGACTATGTGAGGCAATATATTTTGTAAGGATAAAAGATGAGCCACTTGGCGATCTCATCCATTCAAATAAAGTATGACAAGTGAATCTTATCAAGAGATGCATATAGTTCATGATTTTTTTCCTAATACTAACCCTATTTTGTGTCATTCTAAATGATTTCCATAACTTAATCCTAATCTTGCTAATCTTACTTTTGTTGTTGTTCCTAACCTTATTACATCTGACCTTAATAATTTTGCATCTTCCATTAAGAAACAAATTAATAGTCTGATGACTCAACCTGTAGTCACTCATGTGTTGGATAAGGTTAAACTTGAGGTAGATGATGATTTTGGTGGTAATAATGTTTTTGAGTTGACTACTTCACCTCTTAAATACATTGAGTATCAGATAGATAAAATAGCTCCACTAATTAATTTGGTTTCAAAAGAGGGTGCTTCTGAGGAGTAAATATAATTTTGTTTTTCATGTTTGTTTGAGTTGATTTCATGTTGTTCGATGTATATATATTTTAATATACTTATCATATTCAAATTTTTATTACTTTTAATTTTTGCATAGTTTTTGCGTAGATATTTTTAGTATAATTATTCAGATTCAATTTTGATAATATGTTTAGTTTAGTGATTCAACATTTTGATCATATGATTATTATAAATATTCATATGATGTTATGTTTTAATTTATAGACTATGATTAGTTGTGAATTGTTTAAATCATTTAGCATAATATTATTCATCATTTAGTTATATGTAAACATGATTAAATGACTTGTTAGTTGTTTGTTAAGAAAGTTTTAAATCTCCCCCACTTGTTAGAGATGTTTATGTTAGGTTGTATTCTAATTTATTATTTAGTATTTTAAACTTTATAATAAATTATAAATCAACTAATTATAAAGTGATTAACTTTATTTTAAAGTTCATTAAACTTTATAACTATAACTAACTAAGAGTTAGTTGTAACTTAAAAATACAATTACCTCTAATGAAGATGATTTATAAGGAGACTTGAAGGACATAACAAAGAAATAAAATATATATATAGGTACAAGACTCTTTGATTTCAAAGCTTTCATATCTTTATTTTTTTGTAAAAAACATCTCTTAGACTGATCATCATTTGCAAATAGACCAAATGACATCTTCTTTGATGGTGAATTAAATTACATGAACAATGTAGATATATCTAGGTTTCTTTATTGATTTATAGCTGATTATCTGAAGTTTTAAAGTAATAACTCATTTGATGATTGTAGATACATAATCATATGTGCAAAAATGATTATATTTTGCCTGAATAATGATTAATACATCATATTTTATGATATATTATTGGACTTTTGATTGCATAATGATTGTTATTTTGAAGATTTGAATGTAATCATTTTAATTGATATAGTTTTCTCAATATATTACTCTTATTTTAGATATCTTAAGTCAACTCTTTCTTTAAAATTCATTATTTATTAGCTTTATTTAGTTTATTTTTGTTTCTTTAATTTTATTACATAATTTAGTTCATCTTATTAGTCTTAGATTGCTCTCTTAATAAGCTTAGATTGCTCTCTTTCATATTTTATTGATTCCTTTTAGACTTAGTTTATTTCCTAGTTTCTTAGTTGTTAATTTTGATTAGCATCCTACTCATAGCAATAACTTTCTAATTTTACCAATAGTAGTATTTAGGCTCTTAATTTAATCTTAGCTTTGGTTTGGATTAACTTTGAAATTTTGCTTCTAATTATGTTTTATGTGGATGTTTGATTTAATATTTAATTGATTAGTCTAATGTTGATCTTGATTCTTGTTTCTATGTTTGGTTTTCATATCTATTTCATCTATCTTTATTTTAGTTTCTTATGTTACTTTTATTTCAATTTGTTTTAATTTTATTATAGCATTGAGAGATTTATTGTAGAAGATATACATTATTGATTTGAACTTTATAATGAATTAGAATTCTTTCCTTCAAAATATTGCCTCTTTCATAGGCCTATCTTTTTGGATAGGTTATATTATATCTTAAAATTTGATTCAGAATTGAAGTAAGTAAATTGATTATCTGAATAATGAAGTTTGATTCATACTTTGATTAAACACATATACTCATATAATTATTAAAAACACCTTTGCATGCCTTAAGGCTAAATTTAACTTGATAATTCCATACTATCAAATTAGTATGATTTCATCTTGACTGTCATAATAGGTGAATGGGTTGATTCATTGATGTGATATTTTTCATCTCAATAAATTTGGCAACTCTATTGAGGATTTCATAATCAATTTATTTTATTTCTTATTCAAATCAGTCTTTCTTGTCCATGACCATTATAGGTCATCTTCCTATTATCCAACCTAGGTTTAATATTTTTGAAGACCAAGTTGATATAGCCTCTAATTTTATTCGCTATTCTTGGTATAATAAACCTCAAAAAATTCATTATATTATTGAGGTCATAAATTTTGAAAAAGTTGAAATGTTTGAGATACATATATATCCCTATTCTCTCCAAAAATTTCCCCTTTGACAATTTTGTTTAACCTTTTGAGACTAATAAGCCTATAGATCCTGTTGAATCTTCTAATGATAGATCAACCTAAAAGTAGACTCACAAAAATTATCCATGGTCTATAGAATGAGAGACCAAGAATAAATAACTGATAATGAATCTAACTTTGATTTTAAATGAATAACAAGTAACAAATCTTTAGATTCATGGTAATTAAATTAATATTAGTAATTATCTAGGTAAATTACCCTCCTTTAAAGGACTTAATGGCCCAATTTTTAAAATAAACCCAATCAAATATTTGGAAGATCACTTAGATACTTTTAAGTTAATTTTTGCAATCCTTAGAATAATTAATGAAAAAAATCTCTTAGGGTATTTTTCACAAATTTATTAGGTAAAACATACCAAGATTTCATTAATTTACCCACTGAAGTTATTAACACATGGAAAGATATTGAAGATTGGATAAAACTCTTGTTTGGTAAATTTAAATAAGATATAGAATTAGTTAATGAGCTTGTAGATATTTCTATTGATCCAGGTGACTCTATTTATCATTTTATTACCAAATTTACTAAGCTACATCATAAGATATCATGAGATGTGAGACTATCTAAAAAGTTATCAAGATTATATTTTTGTAGTGCATTACTATTATAATATAAACTGTCTTTAGAAGATAAGGATATTGTATAATATGATGCTACTATAACTTTTTGTATTGAATATTAAAAATGAAAGATATTAGTTTTAAAGAATGAGCTTCCATAGGTTTAACATATAACAATGTAGAAATCTTAAAATAGATACATAATATTGGCAATAAGTTGGTTTCCATCAAGTGGTAATAAAATGACAAGCCTTCATCATCAGGGAAAGTTCTTAATCCTTAAAAGGGTAAAAATGAAGAAAAGATTCATTATTGTCATGTTCATGAAATAGACCATGACCCAAATACTTGTATAATAGTTAAAAAAATTAAATGTTATATCCAATGGAGATATATTATTACTACTAATTTAGCTGACAATATAAATATGCATAGTTTTGATGAGTCTTTAAGAAAAATAAAAACTAGTAATTTTGATGTTGTTCAGACAAAAAAAATGGATTATAATTTTGTCCCAAAAGATAATGCAAACTCAACAAGACATAATAGTGATCAATTGTCTACTTTTAAAACCTCATTGATAGATAAAGGTAAATTTATTACACATAAAACTAATGTTACATATACTTCTATTGTAATTTCTCAATAAGATAATGATTTACCTAATGGATTGAATAATGTCCAATATCCTCCTTATAAGCCTAAGAACTATGCTCATATTCATCACCCCATTGTTAGATCTTATAATATTATTGATGATTTGGCAACTATAAAAGCATTTTTTTCTTTGCTTCAAGGTATTGGTTTACCCAAACTACTTGAAAAGGTTAATGACATTGTTAAAAATCCAAACAACATAGTGGGCTTAAAAGAAGAAATCAATAATAGTGAAATCTCACTCTATTTTTTTCTCTATATAATGATTCATATTATATTCTTCCTTGTTATATATCTATAAAAATTATTAATAAAACAATCCATAAAATTGTATTCTCGATACAGGAGATTATGAAAACATTATGTCTAAGTTTATCATTGATCAAATAGGTATATATATTACAAAATAGATAACATAAAACTTGTTTTGATTCTCACCAAACCAAAATTTGTGGTAAGTTTAGTGACATTTTTATTAAGATATCTCAACTAGAAATAATTAAGTGAATTTATAATGTGCAAGTTTTATATATCCATGATTAATATGTTATGCTATTAGGTAGAGATTGGTATAAAGTAACACATGCTTTTGTAGATAAGGCTACTAATTTGGTTCCTATTGGTAATGAAATCACATTTACATATATAGAAGAATCAAATAATAATCCTATTGAATTTTTGCCAACTAATGTTGCATATTGTTTCCACTCAAAATTCGCTTTTCAGATTTAAGAGAAAGAAGAAACTAAAAAGTAATGGACAAGGCATGGGAAGTACCTGGACTAAAGATTGCGCACCGTAAATCCAGACGTTTGTGGGCACTCCTCTTTGGCTGTGGAGGAATGACACCTGCAAGAAAAAAGGAAACTTGGACAAGAAAATGTTAGATGAATAGGCGGTGGGTTGCCAAGCAAAAGCTTGATCCCGGAAGCGTAAAAACTTCCTTAAGGGAGGTCAACCCACTGTTTTGATAAGATAAGTGACTGATAAAAAGACAGAATGCCAGAATACAGAAGTGACAAAGAAGTTAGAAAGGAAAGAAAAGACCAAAATGATTACCTGAAGGAGCTGTTGGGCTGAAGACAGTCGCCGAGGTCAAAAATGTTGCCGGCGTCGGTTATCTGATCTGCCGGCGTCGGCTATCCTGCCGACGTCGGTTGGGGTAGTGACCGGCGTCGGTCGGGGTTATGGCCTGTAGTCGGGTCTGAGTTGCTTTCTAGACTATGGACGAGTTTGGTTCGTGAACGGAGGCGAGACAGAGTTCAGGGACAAATTTAGATGGACTGGGGAGTGGTCTAGCTCTGGTCGGGTGCCTTATACAAGGTCTTTGTTGACAGGGGGATGGAGAAGAGGAAGAGACACAGAGGACAAGACCTGAGAAGGCTTTGCAGCCTCTCAAGGGAAGAACAGAGGGAGCAGAGGACAATAGATAAGATAGATTACTGAAAACTAAATAAATGAAATGAAAAAACCCAGACTTTGCTTACCTTTTTGCTGACTGAAGAAAGGAGGTGCTGTTGTTGGAGCCACGAAAGACTTGTTGCAAGAAGAGAATACCTGATCCAGAGCCTTTTCACCTGTTGCTGCTGTTGCACGAGGTCAAGACAGAGGAGAGACGAAAGCTAAAACGCCAAGAGAACTCTGTTTTCGAGCTCAAGGGTCTAGGGGGCTGCAACGGATGCAGAAAGGGGTAATGAAGGATGCCGACGCCGGCAGTTTCGCCGACGTCGGCGGTCGCAGAATGGGGACAGAGGCTAAAAATAGCCTCTGCCCACTCTTGCACGCCGCCGAGCGAGGGGGGATGGGAAGAACGGTCACGAGGATGCCAAAATGGGCGTGGGGGGAAGATAAAGAAGAGATTTGGCCTAATAAATGCTAGGGGGAAGGTGGAGGGATTCAAGGGAGGATCCAAGGTGGCAAGGGTAAGGTGGAAAGGGGCCAAGGTCAAGGGTTAGGATAGGGGTTAAGGCCAAGGGGGAGGACCAAGGTGCAGACACGTTTGCGGTGTCTACACATATGTTGAAATCCAAATTGGTACTTATGAGTTGTTAACTTTAGATTAACCTAATCAACATCAAATAAGAATCATATCCTGAGAAACCAAATAGTTTTTATACTTTGATGGATCTTATTCAAAACATGGGAGTGGTGTTGGAATTGTCCTAATTTATCCTATCAAAAGTCCTTACATACAATTGTAAATTATATTTTGAAAACACCAATATAATAATTGAATTTGAGGCTCTATGTTTAGGTTTTGAAAAGACAATTGAATTAAAATTCAAATATTTATAAATCTTTGGATATTATGAATTAATTGTGAGATAAGTTATAAAAAATTATTAAACTAATCAAACTCATCTTCATAGGTACACACAAAAAGTTTGGCAATAACTAAAAGATTTGAAGCATTCGTCATCACACATATTCTTATTAAATTCAATTCTCGTACAAATAAACTTGTTGTTTTTAATTCTAATCCCACTTTAAGTGACATTAAATTTTTTTATAGGATATTTATTTTAAGAAGTTTTTAGACCTAAATTTTTGATCTTAATGATAATTGGCCTATTTTTTATTATGTTGAACATATTGGTATTTTTTTGAAAGATAATTATTTTATTCATGATGACTATGTGTTTAATTATGGTGATTATTTGTAGTTAAATACTAATAAACTATCTAATAATTTAGTTAGTTTGGAATCAATGTTTATTCCTCCTGATTAACCTAAAATATTTTGAATTGAGAAGCCATTGAGGAGAATTATAGGTGAAACTATCCCTATTAATCTTGGTACTTAATAAGATCTTAAATTTGTTTGTTTGAGAAATTATTGTACTATTAAAGAAAATGTACAATTTATTATGTTATTTAAATAATTTGTTGATTATTTTGTGTAGACTTTAGAGATTTAAATTGTGTTATTGTTAAAGATAAATTACCAAGTATAGATCATATCTTGCAACAAGTTGGTTATAAAATGATGTTTCTTTTTTATGGATTTTTGGGTTATAATCATATTTTTGTAAATATAGAATATAGATATAAAGCTACATTTACCACACATAGAATAATGTTTACTTTTGACAGAATGCATTTCATTTTAATGAATGTAGGTGTGACTTTTCAAATAGCTATGCATGTATCTTTTGATCACCTCATTAACATTATTATTCAAGTCTACCTAGATGACATTACAATTCATTTAAAGAAGAAGAAAAAATATCTTGTTCATTTACACAAGATCTTCACTAAATGTAGAAAATATGATATATCTTTGAATCCAAATAAATTAGTGTTTAGATTTACGTCACATTATTATGTCACATTATTTCAAAATATGGCATTTTGATTGATCCAAAATGCATTAAAGCTATTAAGGATTTACCACCTTCTAAAGACAAATATGGTCATAGATTATTTTTGGTAAAATCAAATTTGTGTGTAAGTTTATTTCTGATTTTAATGATAAATCTAACCCCTCACAAGTTTTGCTTAAGAAAAATCGAACTTATTTAAGGGATGTAGGTTTAGATTTAACATTTAATAAAATAAAGAACATTATAACAAGTAATCTTATACTTGATAAACATTTATTAAATAAATCATTGGTCTTATATGTCTACACAACTAAAAATTCCATAGGTTTTGTTATTACTCAGCATGATTCTAATGATAGGGAAATACCTGTTGGCTACATGAATTAGGTTTTGAAAGATGCTAAGGTTAGGTACCCTTTGATTATTTTTAATTTTTAATTTAATTTCATCTTTAAATAAATTATAATATATTTTGATGGAAAACAAATTCATTATTTATTTTAATTTACATAGTTTATCTTATTTGTTAAAGCAACCAACAATTCAAGGTAGGTAAAAAAATAGATTTTCAAAAGTCAAGAATTTGATCTTAAATTGGAAATTTCAAAAACTATTAAGGGAAATGAGTTAATTAAAAATGTGACATCTAGCATAATTTTTTTTGTTATTTCAGTGTGTTGGTTGAATATTTTGTCTATCAGCATACTGGTAAACAAAATAGGTCTGATCAGCTAAAGTAGGAAGATTAGTCACCCAAGTGTGTAAGTTTATCACAATATAAGGAGACTGCTTTCTCCTCTCATCAAGGGGAGATTCCCTATGGATATGCTATATCTATGTATAAACAAAAAATAATACTCAAGGGTAGGACAAGACATCCATCTCTCTTTCTTCAGAGATGATGTGTGTAAAACAAAGGAAAAACTCAAGGGAAACGATAGACAACACTCCTCTTCTTTCAGAAGAACTATTCAGCTAGCCACAAGAATACTCCTAGAAATAAAAGCAGAATGTAACTAAGGGTGTAGTAACCAACAAATTGAGATATAGCACAAAGTCTCTACCTGAAATGCTCAAGAGTAATATACGAAGGACAATGAGGGCATAAAGTCTTCTCAAATTCCTTTACACAGCAATGAAAAGAAAACACACTGAAGGTAGCTATGGGGGCACAAAGTCTCTCCACAGTTGATTCTTCAGGACACCTTCCTGAACAATTTTACTAATCTTGCTTGTTTAATTAATGGAACTTAAAATATATCAAGGAAAAAGACATAACATCTTCCTTAACAACAAAGATATCATAACACAAAGTCTGAAAAAGTTCCTTGCTTTCTTATTCTAATAACAAAATATGATCAACGGACTGAGCACAAAGTCTCAATGATGCCTCTTAATTTGGGCAGAGTTTAGTTTAGATTGTCAAAAAAGAGATGCATTCACAATGAAAGAAAGTCCCTTATATAGCCACTTCAAGAAGGACTCGGGAACAGTAATACATCATGATGTGTTGGGAACTGTTAGGAAGACAAGCTAGAACTTTGGGGCATTTTACCTATTTGATCTTCTCAATGTAGATGAAAAAGCAATGCAATTGAAAGATTGCAACTTTCAATGTCCACCTAGTATTCTGATCTTGTCTTCATCGTTCCTCCTTTTTTGGTTAGTTGAATCGGGCCCTAGATTCATTCATTGTTCTATCTTTCCTCACTTTCATCTGGTTTTGGTCTTGAATTTTGGGAATGCATTCGGGCTTATAAATTCAAAGGATCAACAACTATTTCATGGGTTTTACATTTGACGTTTACATGCCTGTCGATGTGCTCTCAACGGCTAGTTCACTGTCTTGAATTTGACATCTTCGAGCACGTCACCCCTTGGTCCTCTTTCAGCTTTCAGCTTTATATTATTTCAGATTGGACTTGCCCTTTTAGGCCTTGAGAAATGACCTATGTTGAGTCAGAATAGCCTTTTACTTTGGCCACCGAGAGTCCCTCGCAAGGGCACCTGCCCTTCAGGGTCCTTCGACAGCACTTTGCCTTGGCAGTTCTCATGGACAAATCCCCAGGCTTTCTATTTGAGTCTCCCACAAACTATCCTTCAGGAAAATTCCTAGGTGTTTTCTCCCATGGGTAATTTCCATAGACATTTGTCCCATAAAAAATTCTTGTGGACAATTTGCCCAAGGAAAATTCTTGCAGACAAAAAGTCTAGAGAAAATTCCTGTGAATAAAAGTCTGCAGAAATTTGTTCCGCAAAGTCTTTTACTAGTCTTTGGATTTTTTGTGCCTGTTACCACTTAGAATTCTTTCAAGATTTTTGTCCGAAGGAATTCCTTTGGAAAAAAATCTGAAAGAATTAAGTCTTAGCCAATTTTTTAAATGCCTTAAACAAATTCGAAAGAATTACCTTTCAACTTCTTTGAAAAATGACCCTTTCGAAGGGTGCTTTTATTGATTAAGTGTCCTCCGCAAGGGCACTTATCCTTCGAGAAGTTTCCTTCTGCATTGAACTTCCCCTTTGAACTTTGGTGATGAACTAAGACGTTGAACCAATCGGTTGAACCGAAAATGGTTCAAGCCGATAGTTCAATTAGATGAAACAAGCCGATGAACTAAGCATTGAACCAAACATTATGAACTTGAATTTAAACCAACAGTTGAACCATCTCATTGAACTAATCGGTTGAACCAAGGATTTGAACCAAAATGGTTCAAACCAATGGTTCAATCCAATGGTTCAATCGAATGAATCGAGTGAATGAACCTGCTATTGAACCTGTAGATGTTGAACCAAAGGATGAACTGAAAGAATGAACCAACTGAGTAAACTATTTGGTTGAACTAAAAGACACTGAGTGAAATAAAACATTGAACCACTTGATTGAATTGAGCCATTGAACTATTCCTTTGGTTAAACCCACCATTGAACCTTGAACCCTTTGAACCTTTGAACCAAAGTGGTTCAATGGTTCAACGGTTCAATGGTTCAAGCCGCCTTGATTTGGCCAAGTGTCTTGAAGCTAATGAACCAATTGAAGTGATTAAACTTTGAACCTTGATGAAGTGCTTAACTCTTGCCAAAGACATTAAACTTGTTGAACCTTGAACCCATTGAACCTTTAAACCAAAGTGGTTTAATGGTTCAATGGTTTAATGGTTCAAGTCTCTTTTTGTACTCAGATGCTTGCCGATGAAGATTTTCAACTGAACCAAAGCTCTAAACCAATCTCAGAGAATGACTAAGTGTTGAAAACTGATTCTTTTGACTAAAACCGCTTGTAGAAATCTTTGAACCTATGTAAATGAACCTGGCTGTAGAGTATGTAGAAACAAAGTCCGTAGAAATCAACATGTAAAACCCATTGAACTTGACCTACAGAGTCCATAGATTTTTTGAGAAGCTTGGAAAATGAGGAATTTGAATATCTAGGACAAATTTTGGAAATGGAAGAGATAATTTTGGTCTATAAGACCAAAATAGTTCAAATGTTGTCCCAAAAATAACTGTTACTTTTGGGAGACAATAGCTGGCTCCAATTGGGGAACTTCTGTCAATTGCAAAATGAATTGAAAGGAGTAGAATCCAAAATTTCCAGTGTCTTCATGTGTACCATTGGGCTTCAGAGTCATGCTACCTAGAAATGAAAAGGCATCAAAAATAAAATAAACAAAACAAAAATAGAATTAAAACTGTACAAATATACATATATATACAGAGGCAATGATCTGATACTTCAAGAGTTGAAGTGTTTCAGATGCTGCCCATTATGGGGCAGAGAAAAGAGTGTGCCATCTTGGTATTTCAATAGAAATATATTTTCACCAATGTACTGATGAATTATAAATGGGCCTCTCCAAAGGGATTCAAAATTTCCATGCATCCCCTTTGGTTCTCTTCTTTTGTCCCACAACAGGACTTGATCCCCAATCTAGAAATCACGATTTCTGGCCTTCTGATCAAAGAGTTTCTTTACCAGACTTTGATGAGCAAAAATTATATCCACCACCATGGTTCTTTGTTCCTCCATTTGAGTTAGGCACATGATTCTTTTGTCAAGAGAACTCTCATATGTCTGATCTTCAATGGCCTTCACCAATTTCAAGGCTGGCAATTCTAAAGTGATTGGTATCTCAGCATTGATACTGTAAAGAAGTTGAAAAGGAGAAATACCAATTTCCCTCTTTGGTGTGATCCTGTCTACCCATAGAGCATCAACCAATGCTTTATGCCATGTCCTTTGATTATCATCTGCCATCTTTTTTATAATAGTTACCAAATTCTTATTGCTGGACTCGGCTTGTCCATTTCTTTGTAGAAAATAATCAGAAGAATGAGAGAGTGTAATTCCATAATGAAAATAGAATTGTGTAATCTCTTGAGAAGTGAAATAGGCTACATTATCAGTAACAATTTTGAGTGGAACTCCAAACTTGGAAATGATATTCTCTTTGAGGAAGTTGCATACAACTTCTAAAGTAGCATGCTTAGTTGGGATTGCTTCTACCCACTTGATGAAATAATCAGTTACTGTAAGGACATAATCATGTTCAACACTTAAAGATGGGTTTATTATCCCAATAAAATAAAGTCCCCATTGCTAAAAAGGTTCCTCTATGATTACTAGCTTGAGAGGCAGGGCAGCTAACTTGGGTCTTCCAACAAATTGCTGGTGAAGTTCACATTTCCTCACCCACTTATGTGCATCTTGGAAAAGAGTTGGTTAGTAATACCTAGCTCGTAGAATTTTGTGAGCAGTCATAGGAGCAGAAAAATGTCCTCCATAGGCCAGATTATGGAAAGATTTCAAAAGTTGGGTTTACTATTCTTTGTCTACACAGCGAAGGAAAACTCCATCTATGCTTCTCTTGTACAGGCCGTTATCCCAAAGGACAAAATTGGCAGCTTTCAATTTGATAGTCCTCCTTTCTTTATAAGAAAAATGAGTAGGACATTCATCATAAGTCAAAAAATAGGCAATACCTGAGTACCATTCATTGGTAGTGGAGACAAAAAGGACTGTTGGAGTAACTTCCACTTCAGCGTCTTCATGTTGTGTATCTTTTGGCTTATTTTCAGCTATTAATTGGCATAGGCCTTTACCTCTGACCAGCTTTGTCAGCTTGATATCCAAATCAAATTCTTGGATCTTTGCAATCCAATTACCTCTCTTTGTGCCAAACTCTTGCTGAGTTAATATAGACTTGACTGTAGTGTCAGAAATTGAGGCAGTAGTATGTGAATTCAGAGTATAGAAGCGGAAATGTTTGACTGCTTTTACCAATGCATAGGCATGCTTCTCTATATTTGAATACTTCATTTCATGGGTTTTGAGAGGGCAACTCATGAAAGAGATGGGGGATTCCATACCTTCCTTGTCCTGTTGAACAAGAATTGCTAAAAGAGTGTGCTCAGACGCATAGCTGTATATAATGAAATCTCTGTGGTAATATGGACAAACCAAGGTAGGGGCATGAGCAATGGCAATCTTGATATCTTGAAACACTGATTTGCCTTCTTTATTCTAGCTGAAGGTGGTCTTCCCTTTCATCATGTTCACAATGTGTCTTGTCTTCTCAATAAATTCAGGGATGAATCTCCTTAAGAAATTCACTTTTTCAAAGAAAGAGTGAACAACATTTTTACTTGTAGGCAAATTCATCTCTTGAATAGACTTGAATCTGTCTGAGTCAATCTTTATGCCTTATTTGGACACAATGTGTCCAAGGAGTTTCCCCTCTGTTACTCCAAAATAGACTTCTTAGGATTCAAAGAAATACCATTCTAGCGACAGTGCTCCAACACTTGTTGTAAGTGGCGTACATGATCAGATCGACGCTTTGAAAAGATAGTTAAGTCATCAAGATATACCACTATGAATTTGCTAATCTCATCTTTGAAGGCCATGTCCATAGCTCTCTAAAAGGTAGCACCAACATTTATTAAGCCAAAAGGCATTCTTTTATATGCAAATGTACTCCAAGGTGTGGTGAATACAGTCTTGTGTTGGTCTGCTTTACCAACTTCAACTTGATTATAACCTGAGAAGCCACCTAGCATTGATAACATGTCTGCCCCTATTACTATTTGAAGCACTTGGTCCATGATTGGTAAAGGGTAATTGTCTTTCAGAGAAGACTGATTTAGATTCTTGAAATCTACACAAATGCAAATTTTACCATTTTTCTTCCTTACAGGCACTATGTTCGCAATCCATGTAGAATGATGGATTGGGAAGATAATTCTAGCATTTAAAATTTTCTGTATCTCAAACATAATAGTACCTAATATTTTTGGATTGTATTGTCTGGATTTCTGCTTGTAAGGTGTTGAATCAGCCTTGAGAGGAATGTGATGGTAGATTTTATCAGGTCTGAGAGACTTTAGGTCTTCATAAGAATACGCTAAGACATCAATGTATTGACGGAGCAAAGAGGTGAATTTGAATTTTTCTTTAGGGGTGCAACACTTACCAATGTTGACCATCTTGGGATTTTCTTTGTTGGTCAGATTTACTTGGTCAAATCCCTGAGAGAAATTTGAATCTGTTTGCTGTTGTTTGACGAATCTATCATGCTTGTCAAACAACTTCTCAAGAGAAACCAAGCCTTTGGGAATTTTGTTTCCTTTCAGCTGTAGGAATTCTTCATTTATATCTAAACTAGATTCAAAAATAGATTCAAACTTTTGAGATTCGCTGCCTTCAAAATATAGCTATTCAAAATTGGCTTTTCATTCTAAGAAAGCAATGATCTGATGATCATCATTGAATATTTGCCAATGATCAGCATTGTCAGGAACACTTGGTCTATAGACCAGCTCAATGGTATACTTGGCTTCTTTGAAATCTAAATGAGGAACGAAAAGAGTTCCTGAAACAATAAGTGCATCAGCTCTATCATTAGACTCTCTGGGTATGGTAGAAATATTGAAAGCATCAAAGCTTTCAATTTGATCCCAAACCAGGTTATGGTAGTGACGTAACCTCTCATTCTTGGTCTGATATAGATTTCTCACTTGATAGACCACTAATTCAGCATCCCCTTTGGCATGAAGAAACTTGATGCCTCTTTTTTGAGCAGCCTTCATGCCCAGCAACAGAGATTCATACTCAGCTGTATTGTTAGTGTTGCTAAATTGTAATTTATAGGATGAAGGAAACATATCTCCTTGAAGAGATATGAAGACAATCCCAGCTCCCGAACCAGTAGAGGAACAACTATCGTCAAATTTTAGAGTCCAAATTTCATCAAACTTTTCTTCAGACTTTCTTTCATTAGAGATGGAGGGCCCTTCTTCATCTGTATATAGAATATAGTTACCCATACCTACGGATTTAAAAAAGATTTGAGCTTCAGGGGCTGACATCTGGGTGACTACATACTTTACTTCCTTTTCAGGGAGTAATCTCTTCATCACGCCTTGGACAGGGATCCTTGCCCCAGATAGATCTATGTTCAATTATCCTCCTACGTCCTTACAAAAATTTCATCCAAGTAAAATGCCATAAGATGCTGGGATGTCAGCCACCAAGACAGTCATCTTAATCCTCTTGTTTGGAAAGTGTACGAATGCAAATTGGGTATCTTTTATTTGCCCTAGCAATGGTACTTGCTTATTTTCCATGGAGAAACATCTTCCAAATGTCTTGGTCAGTGTGAGACCAAGAGACTCAGCGACTTTAGCAGGTATGACATTATCAGATGCGCCTGAGTCTATAATACAGTTACTCAGCTTGTGGCCATTGATTAACAAGGAAACATAGAAGGCTTCTATTTTTTTGAGAGCAGCTGGAGGAGTAATGACTAGATTATTTGGAATAGACATGTTCTTTGGAGAATCAAGAGTTATTTTTTTAGCTTTTTGTCCTGCAGGGATGGTTTGATTTTTAACATATTAAACTAGCTTATTCAGTTGATCCAGATTGGACTGCAAGTATTCAAATTTAGACATCTATATTTTTGTCTTTTTGACATGATCAATTATGTCAAATCACTGAATTGAACTAGGTACAGAGAAAGGTACTTCAACTTTATGAGTTTTAAGAGGGATGGGATGGGAGGTGGGTTGGTTTGTGAATTGGGAGTAGAAGGTGAAGGCGAAATGGATGTATTTACCTTTTGGGTGATGACCGGATCTTTTGATTGAAAAGGTAGAGCAGTCCCACATTTAGCAATTGTGATTGCTAGTTGAGGTTGTTTCCCTATCTTCTCTTTATTAGCTTGCTGGTCTGATTGGTTCTTGGATCTAGTAAACACTGCATATGATCCATTTGAAGCTTCTCCTTTACTTCTAAGTTCATCTTGGTGATTCAAAAAACCAATGTGGGAGTCGCTAGCTAATTCTTCTTGATGTCTTCAATGATATCAACATCATTTTCTTGATTCAATTCAGGTTGGAAAGAAAATTTTGATTCTGCTTCAAGGTATCCCATTGCTAAATTGGTTGGAGGAGCTTCTAGGGCAAGTTTTATTTATGGGGGAGGAAGGTGATTTTTTTGCCCTTGGTTCTTGGCAACATTGCCCTGATATGACTGATTTGGGAATGTCATTCTATATGTAGGAGCAGAAGACATTTCTTGAGCCATTTGCTTCTTAAGAGCAAGTAACTCATTTGCTAATTTCTACACCATTGGATATGTGGTGTTTGTAGATGTAAATTCAGAAGATGATGAAGCTCTGTTTCTATTTGGATCTCTTCTTATCTTCCCTGTTAAGATGAGATCATCTTCTACTTTAGTGGCCAAAAGTTGAGCTCTAGAGAGATCTATTTGACCAACACATCTCAAGAGGAAACTGACTTCAGGTAGCTGAGAATTAATGAAAAAGCATTTGAGATTCTCAGTTGTAGGTCAAGCAATGACAGGGATTCTATTTCTAAATTTGTCAAATTTAGCTATGAAGTCTCTCATAGGCTCATGAGGCTCTTTCTTCATCTGTGTAAGTTGAGCCAAAAGTGTATGTGCATCTTCTGCAGGTTTGAATCTGGCTTCAAACTTAGCTTTAAGAGTATTCCAATCAGTCACAGATTGAGCCTGTAGATGATAAAACCAATCTGTAGTAGCACCTTGTAGTGTTTCAACAAAAATCCTGACTACTACATCTTCAAATTCTACTCTGATTACTCCACAAGCTATACTAAATGCTGCAATGTGTTCATCAAGATGAACTTTTCCATCACCATAGAATTCAGGGAAATTCTTCTTAGAACTGTGTGGAAGCTCATGTAGAGGAGGAGTAAGATTGAGAGGACCAAAATCATTACCCCAGGGGCCTTGAACTGCCATTATAAGATTCTAAAATGGAGGGATAACAAATCTCAAAGGGGTAATTATAGGCACAACTTAATCAACAATAGAAGTAGATGCTTTGTCTGGTAATGAAGATCTGGCTTTAGTAGGAGGGAAGCTCTTGGTTCTTTGGAGATGAGATGGTGAAAGAAATTGATCGAAATCACTTTGTTGTACCAGCTCGAACACAGGGTCAACGATACCTTTAGCCCTTTGGCTTCGTGTATACCTTGAATTTGCCAGATTGTGAAACAAAAATGGAAAATATTTGACTTTGCTTCAGTTAAAGCTTGGGGTTTTAAACTGTGCATTCTTTCTTGGTTAGTGTGGAGGTGAATGAATAGGCTATAAATGGATAATGGGTATTTTCCTAGCGGAGTCACCAAAAATTGTTGGTTGAATATTTTGTCTATCAGCGTACTGGTAAACAAAATAGGTATGATCATCCAAAGTAGGAAGATTAGTCATCCAAATGTGTAAGTTTATCACATCAGGAGACTGCTCTCTCCTCTCATCAAGGGGAGGTTCCCTATGGATATGCTATATATATATATATGTATAAATAGAAAATAATACTCAAGGGTAGGACAAGACATCCATCTCTCTTTCTTTAGAGATGATGTGTGTAAAATAAAGGAAAAACTCAAGGGAAATGACAGACAGCACTCCTCTTCTTTCAGAAGAACTATTCAGCCAGCCATAAGAATACTCCTAAAAATAAAAGCAAAATGTAACTAAGGGTGTAGTAACTAGCAAATTGAGATACAACACAAGTCTGTACCTAAAATTCTCAAGATTAATATACGAAGGACAATGAGGGCACAAAGTCTTCTCAAAGTCTTTTACACAATAATGAAAAGAAAACACACTGAAGGTAGCTATGGGGGCACAAAGTCTTTCCAGAGTTGATTCTTTAGGATACCTTTCTAAACAATTTTACTAATCCTGCTTGTTAAATTAATGGAACAGAAAATATATCAAGGAAAAAGACATAAGAACATCTTCCTTAACAACAAAGATAGCACAACACAAAGTCTGAAAATGTTACTTGCTTTCTTATTCTAATAACAAAATATGATCAACAGACTGAGCACAAAATCTCAATGATGCCTCTCAATTTGGGCAGAGTTTCATTTAGATTGTCAAAAAAGAGATGCATTTATAATGAAAGAAAGTCCCTTATATAGCCACTTCAAGAAGGACTCAAGAACAATAATACATCATGATGCATTGGGAACTGTTAGGAAGACAAGCTAGAACTTTGGGGCATTTTACCCATTTGATCTTCTCAATGTAGATAAACAAGCCACGCAATTGAAAGATTGCAAATTTCAATGTCCACCTGGTAGTTTGATCTTGTCTTCATCGTTCCTCCTTTTTTAGTTAATTGAATTGGGCCCTGGATTCATTCATTGTTCTATCTTTCCTCGCTTTCAGTTGGTTTTGGTCTTGAATTCTGGGAATGCATTCGGGCTTATAAATTCAAAGGATCAACAGCTATTTCATGGGTTTTAAATTTGACATTTACATGCCCGTCGATGTGCTCTCAACAGCTAGTTCACTATCTTGAATTTGACGTCTTCAGGTGCGTCACCCCTTGGTCCTCTTTCGGCTTTTAGCTTTGTATTCTTTCAGATTGGACTTGCCCTTTCAGGCCTTAAGAAATAACCTGTGTCAAGTCAGCATAGCCTTTTACTTTGGCCGCTGAGAGTCCCTCACAAGGGCACCTGCCCTTTGGGTTCCTTCGATAGCCCTTTGCCTTGGCAGTTCCCGCGGACAAATCCCTGGGCTTTCTGTTTGAGTCTCCTACAAACTATCCTTTAGGCAAATTCCTGGGTGTTTTCTCCAGTGGGTAATTTTTGTAGACATTTGTCCCACAGAAAATTCCTGCAGACAATTTGCCTGGGGAAAATTCTCACAGACAAAAAGTCTGGGGAAAATTCCCACGAACAAAAGTTTGCAAAAATTTGTTTCACAAAGTCTTTGACTGGTCTTTTGATTTTTTGCGCCTATTGCCACTTACAATTCTTTCAAGATTTTTGTCTGAAGGAATTCCTTTGGAAAAAAATCTGAAAGAATTAAGTCTTAGCCAATTTTTTAAATGCCTTAAACAAATCTGAAAGAATTACCTTTCAGCTTCTTTGAAAAATGACCCTTCCAAAGGGTACTTTTATTGATTAAGTGTCCTCCGCAAGGGCACTTGTCCTTCGAGAAGTTTCCTTCTGCATTGAACTACCCCTTTGAACTTTGGCAATGAACCAAGATGTTGAACCAAAAATGGTTTAAGCTAATGGTTCAAGCCGATAGTTCAATTGGATGAAACAAGCCGATGAACTAAGCATTGAACCAAACGTTATGAACTTGCCTTTGAACCAACAGTTGAACCATCTCGTTGAACTAATCAATTAAACCAAGGCTTTGAACCAAAATGGTTCAAGCCAATGGTTCAATCAAATTAACCAAGTGAATGAACCTGCTATTGAACTTGTAGACGTTGAACCAAAGGATGAACTGAAAGAATGAACCAACTAAGTGAACTATTTGGTTGAACTAAAAGACACTGAGTGAAATAAAACGTTGAACCACTTGGTTGAACTGAGCCATTAAACTATTCCTTTGGTTAAACTCACCATTGAACCTTGAACCCGTTGAACCTTTGAACCAAAGTGGTTCAATGGTTCAAGCCGCCTTGATTTGGCCAAGTGTCTTAAAGCTGATGAACCAATTGAAGCGATTGAACTTTGAACCTTGATGAAGCACTTAACTCTTTCCAAAGACGTTGAACTTGTTGAACCTTGAACCCGTTGAACCTTTGAACCAAAGTGGTTCAATGGTTCAACGGTTCAATGGTTCAAGTATTTTTTTGTACTCAGATGCTTGTCGATGAAGATTTTCAATTGAACCAAAGCTCTGAACCAATCTCAGAGAATGACTAAGTGTTGAAAACTGATTCTTTTGACTGAAACTGCTTGCAAAAATCTTTGAACCTATGTAAATGAACTTGGCTGTAGAGTCTGTAGAAACAAAGTCCGTAGAAATCAACATGTAAAACCCATTAAACTTGACCTGCAGAGTTCGTAGATTTTCTGAGAAGCTTGGAAAATGAGGAATTTGAATATCTAGGACAAATTTTGGAAATGGAAGAGACAATTTTGGTCTGTAAGACCAAAATAGTTCAAATGTTGTCCCAAAAATAGCTGTTACTTTTGGGGGACAACACAGTGGAAGATAGTTTGAATACCAAACCTTATTTCCAAACCATGAAGGTTATTGATCTTTCACAACAATTCAATATAAGACTCAAGATGCATGATTTGAATTACTTATTTTTTTAAGATGATTGGCATCATGACCTTTTTAATTATTTCCTAAATCAAGACTATATTAATTCATTAGATAAATGTCAAATAAGATAACTTAGGTTACAAGGTTTAAAATTATTCTTATTATTAAACATGATTATATAGGAATAGAGATGGAGTGTTTTTATGTTGTTTTAACCCTGAAAAAACTCGAAAGGTTCTTTGGAGTTGTTACAAATGCAATTGTGGTGGACACTCTACAATGAAAAATAATACATATAAAATTATACATGCAATATATTATTAACCTACCTTATTTCAATATGTTTATATGTTATTGAGGTCATGTATGTCATGTTAGCTTTTCACTGGAAAAGACAGATTATCGACCATGCCTTTAAATCCTATTATACACGAGACACATTTTATTAAATGGGGTATTGATTTCATCTCTAACATTAATCCTTTGTCCTCAAATAACCATAGATACATTCAATGTGATATTGATTATTTCACTAAATGGCTTGAATTTATAACATTGAGAAGTTATATCGCTTTCGAAGTGATATCATTTTTTGAGAATCAATTTTTTTAAGATTTGGATTTTCTTATGAAATAATATCTGATAATATTCCTTTAAGGTTTTTAATGTATAGAGGGAGTGAAATTAATCTCTTAATTAATTTTAAATTGAATATACGTATCAATCAATATGTCCTAAAATCACTAGTTGTTAAACTAGTTATGTTGTAAGTGAGACTATAGACCAAAAATATACCAAATAACTTCAAAACCAAAAACATGTGCTTGCTAGACTTATTTTTTAAATATCTAGAATAGAAATAAAAATATGCAACATGAATTTATAAAAGTAATTTTTATCCACACTTACGCATAATCTTGTATTAATAATAAATGATAAAACAAATATTTTATAAGATAACTTGCATGACAAGTTATGTCTAAATTAAGCATAAAGTAAAAACTTAATTAAGACATTTACTTAAAACTAAGTAATATATAATTATAATTCTAAAAATATACCCTAAGATAACTTAAATTATACTGAATCAAAGACAGCAAACAAGGTTGACTCACATTCAAGACAAGGTCAACATACAAGAAACCTTGCTCAACAAGTCATCAAATCATGCAACCTACCTAAATATGGCCTCTCAAATTACCTATAAAATAGAAATGGACTTAAATAAATTTTAATTTCACTTAAATAACATGTTTAACCCTAAAATATATGAGGATCCTAACTTGGGGTATATAGGGTTAAGAATATAACAATGATAATGCGCACGGGTGATAATTAGATCTATAACAAACCAATTGGTTTGTAAACTCAGATATAAACATACACTAAATATTTTATGTTGAAAATATGTAAAATATATAAAGTATAAATAATTTATGCATGTAAATCATAAACAAGTAATATACTTAGTTGGTTCTAATGCTAACACACTATTAGATTTAGAACAAGTAGATTAGAAGATGATTATAAAATAGTCATTAAATTTTTGATCTCATGCTTATAGAAATTTGGAAACTAACACCTGATTGGGATGGTTGTGTTGATGTTACTGTCTAAGTTCAATGAAAGTGTCTTATATAAAATGCCTATTGGAAAAGGATGCAACCATCTAGATGATTTTGGGTTTGACTTTACCTTCACTCTAGTGCATTCAAATCTAGGTCATGGACTATCACTCCTCATGAATTTTTAAAACCCTAGTTCATCTTCATGGTGATCTTGAGGGAAAATGTATTAGTGGGCACACAATGTTGAGATAACCCTAAATACCCCTCTATGAGTGTGTGCTACTTACATAACCAATAATTTGAAGAGGGCTTCAGACTAATGTAGTTTTCCCTTACATGTTGGATTGTATGTGAATCATGTAATATATGCAAAGTAAGTACAAGAGTGATCTAACTCATAACTTGAAAAATCAAGTTCTTGGGTTGCTCTTTTAGTACTTTAGACCTATAGATGTGTTTTTCCTATGATTGGTATGTCAATAGGAAAGCTTTGTTTAATTGAATGCTTGATAGGGTGTTTTTGATAAGATGTCTTGGTATATTTAGTATGTTTATAGGTAAGGAATAAATGAGGGTTGATCTTATATTTATATCAACCCCTTTGGATAAGTAACTCGCATAAAATCACTTATGTTGACCATTAGGATACATTTCATTTACAAAATAGATGACTTAAGGGCACTAGGCACTTGCATCGAGTTAAGACACTAATGTTGATGCTAGTGTCTATCCCTAACATTGGTGTCTAGGGAGCAAGAAAGTACGTAAATGCTCAAAACTTGTAACAGTGGAGTATAAGTATATTATAAACATTTTGAGCAAGATAAAATCCTAGGTCATCAACACAAGACTATTTAGACTAAGAGATATTCCAAGGGGCATAAGATAGAATAAATATGAGATTTGTAGAGGTGGGAAAGGTTTATATATAAGAGGAACAACCAAGGTTTGAGTTTCCAATTATATAAGATTGAGGTGGTATATAATCCATAAATATCATCTGCATTGCCCCCCCCCCCCATTTTTAATATAGTAATGAAATTCCTAGTTTAAGAGAAATGAATGTATACCTAGGTGTGTATAACACACCTTATATTTGTATGTTCCCAACTTGAGTGATTTATTGGTGACTTACTTGCAACCAACAACATGTTATAGTATATAATCAGTAAATATAATTTGGAATTAAAAGTATTTGAAATAGATTTAAATCAAAAGATCAAGCTTTAGGAGTAGAGTTTTGTGTCAATGTAACCACCTTGCATATTAACAAGTTGATTTGAAAAATATGTATCATTGGAAGGTTTTGAAACTAATATTAGGACAAATATAGATAAATCTTGAAAGTGAATATATACAAGGAGATAGAGATAGAAAGAGAGAGATTGGAAGGCACATGCCCCAAAATTTAAAGTAAAAGTGAGTTACCATTTTGTAGTTGAGATTAGCTCATCTATGTAACACAATGATACTTATAACATGGTAAGGTTGGATGATAAAATAAAGTCTAAACTAAGAACTTAGCAATATTGAATGATTTAATCATCTCAAGCATATCAAAAAGTGAACCAACTAATATATTAAATTAGCTCAATAAAGTTTGTAAAAGTTTGATCGGGGTATTAGTATGTAAAAGGGTTTTGGATTCTAAAATTAATTTATATTTTACAATATTAGGCATAAATTGCATAACATATGCACCTTAGATATGTCTCATGCTAAAAATGTGTATAAATATAGTACCAATGTATAAAATGTTTCCATAACTATAAATTTGAATCACATAACTATGTACTTTGGCCAATTCAGAAATTGTGTATGTGTGAAGAACATACTTTCAAAGCATGCCCCCACTATTATATGGAAAAACCTCAGAATTGATATAAGTATCAATGTGGAGAACATGTTTCCAAAACATGTCCCCATTGTATTCTATAAATGTTGAATACTGAATAGGTATGGAGAACATACTTCCAAAGCATGCCCGAACTACATTTGAAAACTGTGAATATGTGGAAGCCATGCCTATATGACATGCCCCCACTAAATCTAAAAATTGTGCCAAGTATAGATAAGTTGCCTCTATGACATGCTCCCACTAATATGCTCTCCCTTTAAGGTGAGGTAAAGCTAGGAACTAGTATTTACCTCACCTTAAAAAGATAAAAGAATTATATATTTTGTGAATGGAACCATGTAGATTATATAAGGAACATGTCTAGGTAGATATAGCATTGAAGTGCATAAAACCAATGTGATCACATGAAGACCTAAGATGCATCATAAATATTGTGGAAACATCTATATGGTAACAATACAAGCTCAAAAAATAAATCAAACACACACAAAAGATCACTCAAAATCAAATCAAAATGCAATGGTCTAAAGAAATGATTTGAGCAATATTTCAAGCAACAATTTAGGTGATGGTTCTGCCCCAATTGGTGGTAGAACTTTCGAAAGCCATAAATTTTGCACCATATCTTCATTTGAATCCATGTTTGAACCGTTGGAAAGCTAAGAATGAGGGGAACACTGTGAGATGAAACTAAGCTTCATTTAGTGGATTTTGACCCTTAAAAACTAAATAGAAGTGACCCAAATTTCAATTTTAGTAGTGTAGTCTAAAAATAATAAGTTTCTAAAAATAGTAATTCCTCAAATTCTGTATTGTTGTAAATCATGGAAGTCAAAAAACTTAATCTCCCTTGAGATTGGTGACCTTCCACATCCTCCTCCTACCTTCAAAATATGTATAAATGAAGATGTAACCCAAAATAGAAATTAGACATCTCTTCTCAGAGATAGGCATATGTTTGGGTTTGCAAATTTTGATCAATAAAACATCTCTTCTTAGAGATAACATTATTACAATTGTGTTGTTCTTATTTCTTGAATTATATTTCAACCAAATCTTCTAAGTTTTAGATCAAAATACCACAAACAAGGGGCATGTTCAAATATCACACAATCAAAGGGACATGACTTATTCAAATGTCTACAAAATCAAGGATAACATATTCAAATATCCATATAATAAACAATGGCATATGAAAATGTAATATAAAGAACACATAGGTACGGGGTTAAAATAAAATGAACATATTCAAATGATCAAACAAGACATACAATAACAAGGCAAAAAACTCAAGGAAGTACATAAAGTAAAGCATATGAAACCAGTATAAATATGCCATATTAGCCCATGGACTGAATGTGTTAGGAAAAAATTTCAAGTGTATAACATATAAAGTATCTTTTGTAAGATATAATCATGGATAAAGGCATGTGTAAGTACATATCTAAGCTCAAACATGTTAATGTAGAGTAGACATCAAGTCATGTAACCTATGTATATCAAGATCAAAGAAGTGGATGTCCCTAATGTCTTCATGACATGAGTAGAGGTAAGGTCAAACATTTGAAATAGGAATAGATCATGTATTTTTATATACCTATATCACACTCAAGTATAACTATGACACACATGTGTATGTAGGAGTAACTAAATATGTCATCCATCAACATGAAACTAACACATAGATGCCAAAGATCCACTAGAACATGTAGGTTCAAAACATATTTTTGAATGTTTTTTATTTTATGTATTTTAATATTTTGGATTTTTGAAAAAAATTAGACCTTTTATGTCTCTTGGTGAGAGGTATCAAGTATAATATCATCACTATAAATTATGCATTGTATCCTTTTCTCTAGAGTGAAGTAATGGTTTGTATGGTTTCCTTGCATTCTATGATATGCACAATAATAATTGGATCTACATATGAGATGTATAGAGGGTAAGTTTTTTAATTAAGTTTAAAGGGGAGATTTTTTTGACTATGGCCTCCAAACCCTAGGATAAGTAAAAGCAAAAATAGACCAAAGGACCCACTGAGTTCTCAAAAGAGATAATATAAAATAGAAATATAAGTAACTAAAAAATTATCCAAATACATTCTAAAAGTAGTCGAAGAGACTCCAAGAGTGAAAAGTAGTTAGAAGAGTACCAAAAACCTACTCCATGTCCAAGTTTCCAGCTACATCTTTCCAACATATCTTCATATGTTTAAGATTTGAATCAATTTGGAGGAGTAGCTTTTCCTTATCAACATCTTTGTGACATTTTATACATTGAATTTGTTTACCTTTTCCTTTAGATGAAGTCCTAGTATCAAACAAATCTATCAAATGAGATCTTAAATTTTCTACATTTTAGATCTCTTCATGCATAAACACCTTACTATAGTTAACTAAGAAGTTGATGTTATATTTAAGTTTTTAATTTTCATTTTCAAGAATGTCGACCCTCTCTATAAGTCCTTGAACTTTTTGATTGAGATTATTGTCAGGATTTGTATGAGCTAGTCTTTCATTCTCCTGCTGTAGATTTTTAACTTTAACTTTAAGATCAATCATCTCCCTCATGAACCATCTCAAAATTGATTTTTGCAAATCAATTTCTTCCTCAATATTATCAATGATTTATTTACCTTTCAAATAATCTACCAAAATATTGAAATTTTTTATTCAGGTCATGGGGTTGACTACCTGAAGAATCCCTCTCTTTCTCCTTGGGACACTCCCTTATTTTCCTCTTTACCGAATCTATTTTCTTAGCAAGGATAACAATGTTGTCCCTTTCCAACTTCTTTTGATTGTTGAATTCCTCTTTTCTAACATTTTCTTCCTCAACCAAAATAGAGTCCCTAGATGTTTGTCCTATTTTACCATTTTGAACCAATTTCTTACTAGACATAGGTGGCTCCTTAGCCACATTTATCAAACAAGTCTTAATGCCCCTTTCTTGAGGTTTTGGAGTAGCATTGGAAGGATTAAGATATTTATCCTTAAAATAATTATTACCAAGATATTTGATCCATAATTTATTCACTTTTATAATTTGATCCATAATTTCTTCATTTTTATAATATTCTGCTGGTTTTCCATCATCTTTGTTTTTCTAGGGATTAGTAATTTCAAGTGTAATTTAGTTCATACCCTTAAAATACTTGTAAATAAGAAATATTAACGCTTCATGTCTAGGTGCAGAATATTTACCCTTTTTGAATTTCACCATGGAAGACTCCAAAGAGAGAAAAATATAAAATAGAAGACTCAGGGGATTGACATTCCTAAATTAATTTAAAAAAATAAATAAAGACCAAAAAACCTATATTGAACCTACCTTCAAGGGTAATGTACTACATCAGGTTGAACACTACTTCTCAAATAAGCCTTGGAAAAGATTCCCATTCAAACCCATTAAGTAGAACCTCTAGTGTTTCACCCTCTAAAAAGAAATTTTCTTTTTCCTTGAAGTCCCTACCCATTTTATAAATTTTAGTCACCTCCAACTTTAATCCTGTGACATGATCTATTAGCTCTTCAGACACCTCTAGTAAAACACCATTGATATTTAAGGTTATGTTATCTTAATAATCTATAATTAAGGTCAACACATGCCTTCATGTCCTTCAATTCTTTGCATAAACCTCACAAAACCCCCTATCTGTAAAACATCCCAAATTTCCTCATTTTTTCTGACTTAGTCATTTTGGGCTCAATCCTATTAGGAAACCCCATGTGGAAAAAAATTAGCTAGTTGTAGCCCTTCACACTAAAGTAGTGGATATTCAGACTTCCCCAAATCCAACAAATAATTCATCTAAAAATACATAAAGCAACCCCCTCAATACCTTCTATAAAATAAATATGACTCTACCTATTACTCCATGTATCTATAGGATTCTCTTTAGAAACACTAGAGAGGGCAAAGGAATTAAACTTCACCAAATAAATACTTAACTAAGGAAATATAGTCATAAAGTTCCAAAGGACTTTATAGAAGAATGTGGGGAATACTCCCACAAAATCAAACATTTTGGTCATTAAAAATTGCTTCCTCATTAATCCTCTATCCAATGTCCTAAGGTAAATCTTCTATAGCAATCCAATCAAACAAGCCTGATGAGCCAACACCCTAGTTAGTGAACTAGTCTAGAATCTTGTTGCCTTCTTGATATACATGTTGAATAACCACTTCTTTCCTAGATTATAAGATTGAGATTGCCTCATCCACCACTTGTTTGATTGTTTAACTAACTAAATTTTTCTTAGAAAGACAATTCACTATATTTAAATAATCCCCCTCTATGATGAGAAGATGAGCTCCAAGTTGTTTGGCCAATTGTAAACCCTATAAATCAGCAAGGACTTTTGTCTAATGATTTTATTTGATCCCCATGTCCTCTACATAAGCATCTAAAAACTTTATTTGATGATCCCTTAAAATACCTCCTTATCTTGAGGGACTTGGATTTCCTTTTGATGCCCCACCAAAGTTAAGCTTTAACCAATGCATAGGTAGAGGTTTTCATTTAGTCCTTCTAATTTTATGTCTAGTATCACTCTTACCTAAGCAAGTAAGATCAATTTTCTAATTAAGAACCAGTTATTTTTCATACATTAGTAGACTTTTAATTTTTCATTGTGAACTATATTGAAAATTTCCACCATAGCCTAAAAAATTCTTTTGGTAAGAATTCCACTTATGCATTTTTTATTCCTATAGATTCCATTGTTTTGTTTGCCCCAAATTCCCTAGATGATGTGAGGGAATGAGAGATTCTAGATTTTATTTAGAAGGAAACTATGAAAAGGACTCTCCCAGGCCTACCAAAAGTCAAACAAAGAACTAACAAACACTTAAATAACATTGAATTTAGTAATAAAGAAGCTTAAAACTTTTTGAACATAGGGACAGTCCACAAGTAAGTGAAAAATAGTTTCATTATATTAAGGGTAAGTGAATCACTTTGTATCAAATGGTTTCCTTAGGATTTCACTTGGTCTCTTAGTAACCATTGGTATAATGTTTAGATCACTTGTTTTAGATGTGTTTTATTGTAGCTTTGAATCTATACAAGGAACTTTATTAGGCATAACATTCATAAATGATGATGTAAACACATGATTAAAACTATCATAATGTCGATTATGTGTATATGTAATCTAATTTTGTAATAAATCGATATTTGAATTTAGAGACTGATTTTGATTTTGTAACTCATGTAGTGACTTTCTCATATTGGTAATTTTATCTTTGAGGGATTCAAAAACACAAAACCTGGGTATATTGAATTGAAAAGTCATACATATACCATTAAGGGATATGGGAAGGGTTTTACGGTTACCCTCTTTTGGCATAATAGGATTATCCACATTACCTTTTGAATGGTTGATAATATGAACCTAGTTAAAGGGAGAATAGTTATCACACTCCTTAATTTTAGGGGAAGTAATCTCAATTTTATTCATTTGAAATGTCATAAATACCAAAATGAGAGCATGATAGGAGAGACACACAAACTCTAGGGAACAATCCATTTTATTGATGTATTCTTTGGATTTTGAAACCAAACTAATTTTTGAAATAATTTTTACCAAATTATAAATCAAAAAAGTCATCAAGTTTTTAGAACACTCTAGGAGTTGCATGAAAAGAGATAGAGATCAGGTTCACCAAATGTTTAACCCAAAAATGGATGAGGATTTTAACTTAGGGTATATAGGGTTAAGAATATATAAATAATAATGCACAAGGGTGATAATCAGATATACAATAGGTCAATTGGATGCTAAACTCATATATAAATATACATTGAATTTATTATACTAAGAATAGACTAAAAATATAAATTACAACTAAGCTATGCATGGAAATGATAAATAATTAATATACTTAGTTCTGATGATAAAACAATACTAAATCTAAAATAGGTATAAAATAGACTAAAAGATGATTCTGGATAGTTGTCAGATTTTGGATTTGATGTTTCTTGAGCTCTAGACACTAACGTCAGCCTATAATGGTTATATCAACACTATTGTATGGGTTTGATGAAAGTGTCATGTATGGAATATCTAATAGAAAAACATGTGACCACTTAAATGCTTCTAGGTTTAACTTCACCTTTATTCTAGTGAATTTAGATCTAGGTCATGGATTGTCACTCCTCATAAATTTATAAAACCTTAGTTTTTCATCTTTATGGTGACCTTGAGGGAAAATAAGTTAATAGGTACATGGTGTTAATCTAACCCAAAATACTCATGTATCAGTTATCACTACCTACATATCCAATTCTCTGAATAGGGTCTCAAATTGATGTAGTTCTCCCCTACATGTTGGCTTATGTGTGAATCATATAATATATGCAAATCAAATACAATAATGACCTAACTTGTAACTTAGAAAATCAAGCTCTTAGGCTACTCCTTTATCACTTTATAACTATAATCTATTGTTCTTATAAATGGTATGGAAATAGGGAAGCTTTATTTAGTGTAATGCTTGATAAGGTGTTTTTGATAAGTTACCTTGGTTTATTTGGTATTTTTATAAGTGAGGAATGAATGAAGGTTGATATATATATATATATATATATATATATATATATATATATATATATATATATATATATATATATATATATATATATATATATATATATATATATATATATCCATTTGATAATTAAATTGTATAAAATCACTTACATAAACCATTAGGATATGTTTCATTTACAAAATATATGATTTTAGGGTACTAGACACTTATGTCGGGTCAAGACACTAACATCGATGCTAGTGTATGTCCTAGATGTTAGTGTCCAGATAGTATAAAAGTAGGCAAAAGATCATAAATTGTATGAGTGTAAGATAAATACATTTAATCATTATAGGTAAGATAGAAGGCCTGGTCATTAACATAAGACTAGTTGGATTAAGAGATAGGCCAAGGGACACAAGACAAAATAGTTGTGACACTTACAGAAGTGGGAAAGGCCCAGAACTAAGAGGAACAACCAAGGTCTGAGTTTACCAAATATAAAATACTAAAGTTTTATATAATTCATAAATATCATCTACATAACACCAAAAGTGAATCTCACCTCTTAAGAACTCATTCGAGTACTCAAATAGTGAATTGGAATTAACTAGCAGTTTTGGCTATTTTTAGGTGGTTATCAAAAGTGGTTCAAAATTGACCAAACAACTAATATAGGATAATAATGAATCATAAACCTTTATAAAGTTATAAAACATAAAATAAAATAATTTTAAAAATATACCTCAAGTGTTCATATTGGCATCATAGTCAACATTTCCCCCTTTGATGTAAAGAGCTGAAATGCCTATCATCTCCTTAAAACTTACATGAATCTGCTTGTGCAATCCTTTGGTGAAACTATCAATAAATGAATCTTAACATCTCACAAAATAAATGACAAATTTTTATCATTGATAAAGTATTTGACAAAATGGTGTTTGAGTTCAATGTGCTTAATTCTAGCATAGAAAACTAATTCTTGAATAGTTTTATTGCCCCATTGTTAGCATAAAATATCTGTGTTGGCTCAAGTTGAGCCTCTATAAAATTAGCCAAGATTATTATCAACCATAATCATTACATGTAAGCTAATGTAAGGGTTGTATATTCAACTTTAGTAGAGAATATTTCAACTGTAGCTTGTTTATTTGAAGACTAAAAAACTAACATAATTCTTAATGTGAAAAAAATAACCTGAAGTTGACTTCTTGTCATCAAGAGATCCTTCTCAATTTGAATGTGTATCACATTATAAAAAATAAAATTTATTTTATCAAATTAATAATATGAATATAATTATCTCTTACATATCTAAAAATTCTCTTCACTTCTTGTAAATGCTTGAGTGACAGTTTACCCATAAATCTATAAACTAATAAAACCCCATAAATCATATCAGTTCTTGTCATAGTGAGATACATCAAACCTCTCACAATGATTATAAAATTATTTTAATTATATGAATTATTCTCATCCTCCCTCATATGTTTTTATCCACTTGTAATAGGAGTTTTTGTAGGTTTTGAATCTTAAAGATTATACTTCTTTAGCATGCCATAGTCATACTTGGATTGACAAATAAATACTTTTTATTTTAATATAATTCCATGACAATAAATTATCTCATAATTATAATATCATTAATTTCAAATTCTATTTTTGTGGCTTCTTTGAAGCCATTCAACATCTCCATAGAGCTTCCTACAAATATTAAGTCATCTACATAGAGATAGACATAAAACATTAGAACTACATGCTAATTTTTAAATACTTAGTTCATTTTAAATTCTTAAAAAATATTGATAAAATAAATAGCTATAAATTCTTGATTACCAGGATATTGAATCTTTCTTCATCCTATAAATATCTTTATTTAAAATATATACCCAAAATTATTTACTCTTTACCTCAAAAAATTGTGGTTGCCCCACATATACTTCTTCTTCGATCACTCCATTTAGGACTGCACTTTAGACATCCATTTGATGTATTTTATATCCTTTATGATTAGATACAATAATAATTAATCTTATATTATCTATATATTTCACAAGTGCATAGGTTTCCTAATATTCAACCTCATATGTTTGTGTAAAACCTTTTACAATTAATCTAACTTTTAGCTTGTCAATTACACCATCAATGTTAACCTTGGTCTTGTAGAATCACTTTTTAACAATTAAATATTTATTCAGATGAAGATAAAATAAATTCCATGTATCATTTATTCTCAATTTAATCCATCTCTAAATTTGTCGCATCAACCCATTCTTTCTTTTGACTAACTTCTGCATAACTTCTAGATTCACTAGTCATAAATGATAATGCAAACATAGTATTTTCATCATAAGCATCACAAAATAAATTACCTTCCTAATGTTTTATATTTGTGATCCTAATCTCATAATTATGATCCAAAATTTTATTGGTTGGATGAGGATTCAAAAAATTCTTATTCTCACTTGGTGTTGATTTAGATGGATGTTTAGTCTCTTGCAAACAGCTAGTATTGTTTCTTGGTAAACTAAAAACATGTATAGGACTTTGTAATCCTTAAAAATAAAATTAAAGAGACTATCTCCTTTCACTTATTAATTCTATAACTATATGATCAAAATCAACATACACCTCATTTAAAATTTAAAAAATTCCCTAGAAACAATTATAGATTTATTAGTAGAATTGTAAAACTTGTATGCCTTACTTTCATCACTACATCTTGTGAAATTATGATCAATTATATTACGATACCATATGTCACCCTTAACTTAATTGATATTTATTATCATGATGTCATTTATTTCAAATTTTATGAAATTACCATCTCCTAATTATAATTTTATTTTGAAGGAATCATCTAACTTTCTTAAACCATCTTTGTGACTTGTCATGTGATTTGAGCAACCTGAATGAAGAGAAAAAATTATTTGTTCCTACATTTGTATAAAAAATGTGAGACAATAATTTTATCCCTATTGAACATTAATTTTCTCATCTTGAAAATATTTCTTTTTAATCTCTTCATTAACTTGATTCTTAGTTGCTAGTATCCTATAATCTTTAATCATGTGTCCTGATTTTTTGTAATAATGACAAGTAAAGTATCTCTTTTTTTACCTGTAAAGTTAGATTTAGATTTCCCATATGAATTTGATTTATTAAAATCCTTTGATTATAATTTTTTATTTATCTCTTTGGTATATGAAACCTTTTCCTTGGTTTCAAGTGCATGTTCTAGACTATGTTCTAGATCTCTTATATATAGTCTCATCTTGTCTTCATGAAACAAAATAGAACAAACTAACTTATCAAAACTTATAATGGTCATGTATTCACACTATTCAAGAGTGATCATAAAATACAATCATATTTAGATTAAAGATATCAAAAATGATATCTTATATAGTTTTCTAATAAACCTTCATTCTATACACTAAACAATTTATCTTTATGCAATAATCTCCTACTCCTTCAAAATCTAACATTATCAAATTCTCAAAATTCATTTTGAGGGTTTGGAGTTTTGATTTTATTAACTTAATAGAGCCTTTTATTTAAGTTTATAAGGTATTCTATGCATCATAATCAATCTTTCATCCTATAATTCTTGGATAAATGTTTGGGTCTATGGCACTATGAATATCAAAGAAAGTTTATGCATCGGCTTTTTATTCATTTTATTTTGTTATTTTATGATCTTGAGTCAGGATATTCCAATATAGAGGTGGTGTATACCCATGAATAAAATTATTCCAAAATAATTTCTACACAATAATTATTTTCAATTGATCTCCCCAATATTCAACTTTGTCACCTTTAAAAACATGAATATTTATGGAAGTAAAATTCACTGAAGCCATTATTTATTCTGATAATGGCCTGAAAAACCTTTTGAATCTTTATCAACCCTGAATCTAATACCAAATTAATGTTTTTAATATATGTATTAACTAAAAATAATCTCTTAATTAATCTTAAGTTAAATTTATGTATCAATTAATCTATCCTAGAATCACTAGATGTTAAACTAGTTGTGTTGTAAGTTAGATTGTCAACCAAAAATTGTACTGTATAACTTCAAAACCAAAAAGATATGATTTTTGGTCTCCTTTATGAATAAATATATAAGAAAATCATAGATAATAATATGAAACATTAATTTTCAAAAGAAATTATTATCCACACTTGTACACAATATTTTATTAATAATAAAGGCTAAAACAATCCTATTACAAGATAACTTGCATGACAAGTTATGTATAAATTACACATAAAATAAAAACTTAAATAATATATTTAATAAAAAGTTAAATAATACATTTAATTAAAAACTAATTAATATATAATTATACTTATAAAAATAGACTCTAAGATAGCTGAAAGTCGACTAAAGCAAATAAAGTTGACTCACATTTAAAGACAAGGTCAACATGCAATAAACCTTACTCAACAAGTCACCAAATCATGCAACCTACCCAAATATAGAATCCAAAGATTCATATAAAATAATAATTAATTTAAATACACTTTAATTTCACTTAATTAACATTAAAAATTCATTCCACCTCTTGGGAACTCATTCGAGAACTCAAACAATGAATTGAAGTTAATTGATAGTTCTAGTTATTTTTTAGGGGGTTTTCAAAAATGGTCCAAAATTGACCAAAGAAATAATCTAGAAAAATAATGAATTAATAAAACTTACTAAAGTAATAAAACATCAAATAAAATAATTATAAAAATAGAAATCAAGTGCACATATTGGCATCATACTCAATAGTCCTCAATTCATATCTAATGAACATTTAAAAAAGTTAGGTGTTATTCAATCATTTCTAGTCATTTTTAAAGTATTATCCTCAAAGGAATAGTCAATCAAAATATATTAATAAAAAATGATTTCTATTATGATAAATATAGTTTTTTAGAATAAAAGGAATTGGTGTGTTAATATTTTTGAAGGACTATGGGCTTATCGTACAATGATAAAAGTTGAAACAAGTTATTTTCTATTTAAGTTAGCTTATAGATTTGAAGCCATCTTGCCAATAAAATTTTAAATCACTCCGTAAAAAAATGATCTTCAATATCTCATTGAAGACATTAACATCATAAAATAGAGACTAAATGACCTCTTAGCTCTGGATGAAATAAAAGAAATAGCTTTGCAAAAACTAGAGAAAGTTAAGGAAAAATTTAAGAATTTGTTTGATAAGAAAATCATGAAAAAAGTTTTTAAAATCAAAGACTTAGTGTTATATATCGATAAAACCCATGAATAAATAAGGAAACACCATAATTTTTATTCATTATGGCTTGGGTTATTTAATATAGTCATTGTTCTTGGTCGTAATGATTTCCAATTGTAAGATTTAGATATCAATTAACTGTGACATTCAATCAATGGTCATAATCTGAAAGTTTTATTTAATTAGTTTTCTTTTCTTTTTTGATTCTTTTTATTTTTCTTGTTTTCCTATTTGTTTCTTTTGATTTTCTTTTTTCTTTTTTCCTTGTATCTTATTTTTTTGTTTGGCTCTCTTATTTACAATTGCGAGACATTAATCATTATGAAAAATAAAGCCATAATTTTTTGACATATAAATGTAAGAATTTATTATCAAAGGTTTAAATATTCTATTAAAATTTTTAATTAATATTTTATAAACAACAAATACTGAAAATACTATTGTTTTAAGAATTACTTATATTTTCATGATTGAATTAACCTAGTTAGAAACTTAGGGTTATTTCTAAGTCTTCAAATTGCATCAACTTTCAGTTACTTTTTCACCATGATCTATTACATGAGATTGAAATATGTATTTCACTCTAGTTATATGTTGTAAGTTAAAATAAAACAATACTTGTATCTTTTATAATATTAGAATAATTAATGAGTATGACAAGTATATTTGGCTAAATTGCATACATAATTTTAATTCTGCGATCAACTTAAAGTTATTTTCACTCAGAATTTATGTAATATACAATAATTTTAAGTGTTCTAATTCTTTCTCTAATTTTTTTAAAAATATAGAGCAATGTCAAGTTCAAGTCAAGGCTCACAAAGTTCAGATATGAATATATGGGGTAAAGGAAATATGTAGCATAATAGTGAAAATCCTTCTTGAAGTAGTCATCATGATAGACCTTTTTTGGGTTGAAGATGCTAATGCATTTTATCATCCTTTTCATCATGGGACCTGAGTTTCTCTACACTTTGATGCAAATGACCCTATTTATGAACTATATTAGATAACATTCCATCTACGTCATTGACTATGTGAGGCAATATTTTTCTAAGGGGTCAAAGATGAGTTAGTTGGCGATCTTGTCCATTTGAACAAAGTATACTAAGTGAATATTATCAAGATATGCATATAGATTCAAATGTTTTACCTAATGTTATCCATATTTTTTAGTCATTCTAAATTATTTCTCAAACTCAATATTGATCTTGTTAATCATACTCTTGTTGTTATTCCTAGCCCTATTACATTTATCCTTGATAATTTTTCATTTTCTAGTAGGAAACACATCAGTAGTCCTATTACTCAACATGTAGTCACTTATGTTGAAGAAGGCTAAACTTAAGGTGGATGATGACTATCATGGTGAAATTTTTTTTTTTGAGTTGTTTGTTTCACCTATCGAATACATCGAGTATTAGATAGATAAATGATCTCCACTAATTGATTTGGTTTTAGAGGAGGTGATTCTAAGGACCAGTTATAATTTTGTTTTTTCCATTTGATTCGGTTATTTTCATGTCATTGAATGTATAGTTTTATTGAGATAATTATCATGTTTGACATTTTAGTGCTTTCATTTTTTACATAGTTTTCACTATGGATATTTTTAATATGCTTGTTTAGTTTCAATTTTGATAATATGTCTAGTTCATTGATTTAACATTTTGATCATATGGTTATTATAAATATTTAGATGATGTTATGTTTTAATTTATAGATTATGTTTAGTTATGAATTGTTTAAATCATTTAACATAGTAACATTCATCATTGAGTTGTATGCAAACACGAATAAATGACTTGTTAGCATTTGTTAATCAAATTGTAAAGGGCGCCCACCTATTAGAGATATTTATGTTGGATTATATTCTAAATTATTTTCAATTATTATGAACTTTATTAATAAATTTCAAATTATAAAATTTATAAATTATAAATTAACTAATTATAAAGTGATTAACTTTATTTTAAAGTTAATTAAATTTTATAACTATAACTAACTAAGAGTTACTTGTAACTTCAAAACATAACTACCACTAATTAAGATGTTTTATAGGGAGAATTAAAGGACATAACAAAGAGAAAAAACACACACAATTACAAGAGCTATCTAATTTTAAATATTTCATATATTTATTATTTCCATAAAAACATCTATGAGACTAATCATCGCTTGTAGATAAACCAAATGACACTTCTCTGATAGTGAAGTAAATTGCTTTAGTAATACAGGTTTTTCAAGTTTATTATTTATTTACAATTGATGATCTAAAATTTTCAGGTATTATTTCATTTGATAATTGCACATACATAGTCATATGTGCATAAATCATTGTATTTTTTCTGATAATGATGAATATATCATATTTTATGAAAGATTGTTGGACTTTTTATTTTATAGTGATCATTCTTTTAAATATTTAGATGTAATTAGTTTCAATTTTATAATTTTTTCAATATATTTCTCCTATTTCAGATTTCCCAAGTTGACTCTTTATTTAAGCTTCATTCTTTATTAGCTTTAGTTAGTTTATTTCTATTTCTTTTTTTTCTTGGATAGTTTAGTTCAGCTTATTAGTCTTAAATTAATATATTTCATATTTTATTAAGTACTTTTAGACTTAATTTCTTTATTAGTTTCTTAGTTGTTAATTTTGATTAGCAACTTGCTCATAATTCTAATCAATAAATTTTTAATTTTACTAATATTAATATTTAGTCTCTTAATTTACTCTTAGTTTTGATGGTATTAACTTTTAACTTTTGCTTCGAGTTCTATTTTAGGTGGATGTTTTCCTTAATCTTTATTTTCTTAGTCTAATGTTGATCCTGCTTATTGTTTCTTTCTTTGGCTTCCATATTTGTTTATTATATCTTTCTTTAGATTTATTACATTTATTTTATTTATTTTTAGTGTTGAGAGAGATTGATTGTAGAAGATCTATATTATTGATTTGAAATTTTATAACAAATTAGAATTCTTTCATTCAAGATATTGCCTATTGGATAGGTTATATTATACCTTAAATTTTGATCTAGAATTGAAGCAATTAAATTGATTATTTGAATAGTGAGGTTTGATTCATACTTTGATTAAACACATATATTCCCAAAATTATTACAAAAATCCTATGCATGCCTCAAGGAGTAATTTTTAGTCTAATAGATCCCTACTATTAAATTGTTCTAATTCTATTTGATTATCATGATAGAAAAATGGATTGATTCATTGAAATGAAATTTATTATCATCAACATGGGCTTAAGATTAACCAGCTACCACCTATAGTGGTAAAAAAGAGACTAATGAGATATTTGGTTAACTTCATCATTAACAATTTGGATAATAGGGTCAAGCAAAAGAAGCACATCAAACCGCCTTTCAGTTTGTAAGTTTGATACCTTTTTATTATAAAACCAATCAACCACTCAATTTACTTCTTTATATATGTGCCAATAGTAATTTCATTGAAGGCTTGAATAATCTCCAGTGTGTCTTTGATTATATTTTTAATGGTCCAGCTTGGGTGACTTTCCTTGGTGGGAAAATTAATGATGTTGAAAGATTATCCCTCAATAGAGAGGTGGCAAATATCCAACTATTTAGCTGACTGAAGGCCCTATTAAGTATCTATGGATTTCATATAATGATTATATTGAACACCTAAACATCATGCATAAGTTGAAACTAAATTACCTCTTTGATCTATTATTATCCTTCCTCCTCCTGCTTGACCAAAGTTGTATTTAGAGGCAGCATCAAAGTTTAATTTAAACCAATTAGGAGGAGAGCAAGTCCATTAAGCAAATATTATTTATATTTTATTTATTTAGTTTAGATTTTTTTTAGGAATAACAATGTTCCAATTACCATCTATCTTATTTCATTTTCCAACATATTTTCAACTTTATTTTTCTTTTTAAGAGTTGAGAAGTTTTCAAAAAAATATTGAACTATTTTTGAAGCCAAATATATGGAATTACATTTTTTGTCTAGGAATATTCTAAAACTTCTATCCTTATAAAGGCCCCAAAAACATGAGGGAGATTCAACTTCTAGAGGGTTTGTAGTTGAGGACTAAATAGGGAGGAGTTCATTGCTACATAAAATCCAAAATTGAATTATATTGAGCTCAATAAACCCCAAAATTAGAAAGAATGAAACTAAATACTTTCCAAAAAAGGGAAGTCAACAAGAAGATGATATATATATTCATTTTCCTTTTTACAAAAGACACATCTACTTGGTATCATGAACTCACTTTTTAATAAATTATCTTGGGTAAGGATTTTGCTTTGCATAACTAACTACTGGAAAATTTTGATTTTTGGAAGGATGTTGTTTCTATGTTATTTTCACTTTCTACATTCAAAGAGAGAAATGAGAAACTAAAAAGGAAATGATCTAAGGCTTGTATGTACCTAGATGAAGTCATGTGCACCGTTATCCAGACGACGTGAGAACTCCTCTTTGGTTGTGGAGGATGACACCTGCAAGAGAAAGAGACTAAGACAAAGAAGGCGTTAGATGAGGAGATGGTGGGTTGCCAAGCAAAAGCTTGATCCCAGAAGCAAAAGTTTGAGGAATGTCAACCCACTAGTTGATAAAAAGATGTCTGATAAATAGCAGAATGATAAAAGACTGCAATGATAAAGACTGAAAAAGAAATGGAAGCAAATGCTTACCTGAATGATGCTGTCGAGCTGGTCACAGTCACCGACGTCGGTGGTCCTACCGGCGTCGGTTGTCAAGGTCTGTCGATGTCGGTTAGTCTGCCAATGTCGGTTGGGGAAGTGGTCTCTGCAGCCAGTGTCGGTCGGGGCAATAGTCTTTGGATGAGGTCTGGATAAGTTTTGGTCTGTGGACGAGTCTGAGACAGAGTTTTGGGCTTGGTTGAATGGTCTGGGGGTCTGGGTCTGAGAGTCTGATTTTGATTAATGGTCTGTGGGCCTGGGTCTGAGAGTCTGGTTGAATGGGCAGGGTGTATGATCTGATAGAGGACAAAGGCAAATAGGGAGACAGAGAAGTGAGGATTCAGGTCTGGTCTAGTCTGGTGATAGGAAGGGCTGAATCTAGTTCATAATACTTAGAAACAAATAACTAGAAAACACAATGAAAGTACAAATAAAATACTTACCTATGGCTGGCTAAAGAAGTGTTGCAGACTGGTGTACCTGTTGTTGGCATAGTTGGTGTGAAGGACCTATTGTTGTTGTAGAAGCCTGCTGTGTGAGGGAGAGTGAGAGGTCTGGTTTGAAGATTGGTAGAGTAGGGGATGGTTGAACACTGAAGATTCAAAGATTTAAGAGTCAGATTAAGAACAGGGGTCCAGAATTTGTGATTAGGTCTGCCAAAGGTTAGAAATTCAGTTTAAGTAAAACTGACTTCGGTGATACCGCTGGCGTCGACCGACATTTGATCGACATTGGCGGGTGGAGAATGAGTAAAAGAGCCACCAAGCCCGTTCTCCATCCACCAAGTGCACTATCCGTTGGATAATTGTCAAAGGTTGGACTAAATACGCACGAGAGTTGGTTAGGCGGTTAGAAAGAAGTAAGAATAGGTCTTGGGTGAGTCATAGGGTGGGAAATAGTCCAAGGCGAGGTGTCAGACGAGGTGTTATAGGTGATGTGTCAAAGGGGAGGATAATTATTAACTTAAAATAAGATAATTATTTCAAATTAATAAGACATGGGTTAGAAGTGTCAAAGTGGACGAAGGGAACCAAGGGGGGAGAAAGGACCAAGGGGTAGACACAATTTCGGTGTCTACATTTGCCCCTTTTTGTCTTGTTGGTTGTTCTGGATGAACTGCAAGACAAAAACAGGAGTTAATTGCCCTAGGTGTGGGATAAGGTTGATTTCATCTTGTTGGTTATTCAAGTAAACTGCAAGACAAAAATAAGAAGGTTGGTTGCCTCGATTATGGATGATGGATGAGGTATTCCCCCTCAAAGCAGGAGTCGAGGGAAAGGAACCTGAAATCGGGTGCTGATTTGATAAAGAGTGGATGAAGATGGGTGAGGGTGAACACTGTAAAAGTCATGATTGCGTGCATACCACTTCCAAAAATGGTCAGGTCAAATTGTCGCAGGTCGAGCGTCGAAGAGTGCCAAAATTGAAATAACTGGGCCCCAACATTTTGTCGTAGCTGATCGAGTTATTCAATCTAAGTTGAAGCTCTAATGGTCGTCGTGTTCCAGGTATCCCAGGCTTAGGAAGTGCTCCCGGAAACATGAAAATGTCATAAGCAGTGGGGATCAACCGGCTTGCGATCCTATACTTGTGAAGGTCAAAAATATGCACACAATTTTGCTAACCAATCATGAGGTAGCATACATGCAAAAACAACCAAGGCAAAGTCGCTTTGGAAGTAGTCATAGTCGAAGGAGATATCCATAGTCATTGGTCAAGGTGGATGGACGAAGGAATGGCTGAGCTAACCTCAGAAGACCCCATGTCAACTGAGTGCTGCCTACATAGCCCCTGTTGGAAGGGCCTCAGGCCTATGTAGTTCTCCCTAAAAGGGAGGAAGAAGGTCAAAGTTATGGATTGGTCTAGTCAGGGTCAAGGTCATGGTCAAAGAAAAAAAGGTTTATCCATCAGAGAGATGAACAAACAGAGGTGGTCGAGCTAACCCTAGAAGATGTCGTGTCATCTGAGTGCTGCCCACATAGCCCTGGCCTTAGGGCCTCAGACCAATGTAGTTCAGACTAGTTGAGAAGATTGGTCAATGATTGGTTTGGTCATGTGCCAAAATGATGAGGAGAAAAAGATGTTACAGCCTTTTCCAAATGGTGTACTTTGTAACATTGGTCGAGGGTCTTTCATCCCTAGCAATTATCCATAGTCGTGATGGATGTATGCTAAAAATGAATTGAAGTCTATTTATGCTTCAGCAAGTATTGGTTTATGATTAACATAAATTATGTCTGGTCGATAGTTTCCATGTGTATTGGTGTCTATAGAAACTATGTGAAATGGACTATGATGATGTTGGTGGTTTGAAAATGGTGAGGTTGGTTTGGTTGGGATAAATGTCAAATGAGTGGATGTGACCAAAGTGTAGAGAAAAAGTGAAAGGCAAATTGCTCTTTCATTGATGAGGACCAAAATGAGAGCATATATAGGGGTTGTTAGAACAAAAGCCCCATTTATGCATCACGTCATTGACCAGGGGTGTGCTAGAGAAGTAATCGAATCACTTGATGTTAAGTGAGCTCGAAGTCCCTTGAGTATGTTGGGGTGATAAGTATGATTGTGTAATATGAGAAGATGGGGTAACCCTTTCAGGTGGCAGGAAGAACCTTGCCCCTTTTATAGGTGACCCAAGAACGACTATAGGCATGTCCATGACTTTATAACTTGTCAGTCATTTTTTTTTGGTGCAGACTGATCGATGTGGGAAGTCTGCATTGGGATGTTGTTTTGCTTGTGGTCATATATGTGAAGCTGATCGATGCGAGAAGCTTCAAAAAGAGTGCTGTCTGTAGCAAGATTTAGTCATAGCCATCCTTCGAGGGAGTGGTCTATACTTTGCTTTATATGTCTTTGGCCTAGCTGTCTTTCAAGGGAACAGTCTAGTAATACAGCAATTGTGTAGCTATCCTTCGAGAGAGTAGTCTACATTAGAGTTTATGACCTTTGATATGATAGGTATCCCATTTTTGATATATGTTTGTTGACTAAAATTTTTAGCCATGGACGAGCCTCTAAAGGTTTAAGGGTTCCCTTTTATTAGGACAAAACATTACTGCTTGACAAAAAAGGGTTGACGAAGTGTTGGGAATCAAAGTTGAAAGGAATAGGAATGACAATGACAGAGGGTTGCTCAAGGGATGAGCTCAAGTAAAACGTCAAGTGATTGAGTACTCGACTAACAGTAGAATGGTCAAAGATGCAAGGCATAAAAGGGCTCAAGTTCTGATAAGTCCCTGGGCCATGCTTGTTCGTTATGATAAGGTCTGAGTCAATTAGGAGCGGACTTGTGCCATTTGCCTCTTCAAAATTGGTCACGTATTGATGTTGGATGTGAAGCCAGTTGATATGGTCGCTGGTTGGTCAAGACTGGTTGAATGTTTTGATAGAAAGGTTGGTTGAATGTTTGGATTGAATGTTTGGTCGAGGTCATGATTGATGATTGGTTAGTGTCTGGTCGATGGTCTAGTCGATGGTCTGGTCAATGTCTTGGTCAAGATTTGGTTGAGGTCTTGGATTGATGATTTGGTTGAGGTGTGGTTTGAGGTTTGGATTAATGATTGGTCGATGTCTGGTTGATATTTGTTGATATTTGGTTGATGGTTGGGTTGAAATTGGTATTAGGTCAATGATTGGTCAAATTTGGTCGAGACTGGTTGAAGCTTGGTTGATTAATTGAGTGAAAAGGTTGGTTGATTGATTCGGTTGAGACTGGTCGAGGCTGGGTTGAATGTGTAGTCGAAATTTGGGATTAAAAGAGTGATTGATATTTGGTTGAGTCTAGGTTGAAGGGTTGGTCGAGGCTTGGATGAAAGTTGAATTCCCCCAGTGGGTAGGGAGAATGTTTGACAGATTGGTTGAGGTTGATTGAGGCTTGGTGGTCAGATTGGCTGTGTTGATGTCAAATAAGGGGGTCAAAGGTGGCAAAGGGACCATAGTCTGGCATGGAGATCCTGATTTAAGTGATAAAGTTGGAGAAGTATGGGTTGGTGTTGATAATTTGTCAAAGAGGTGGTCAAGAGGATCCTTGATGAGAAGGGTATCCTTTCTTCGATGTTGACGAGTGACAGCTTTAAGAGTGCAACAACGCTCAGTGTCATGTCTCAGAGTGTGGTGAAAATGAAAAAATTTAGAGTTGTCAAACCAAGATGGTCTTGATCCGAGAGTCGAGGAGTGGGGTGGTGTTGAAGGCTTGTTGATGATGTGGTCGAGAAGAAATGTGTCATTCCCCAGACATTGGCGAATGACAACCTTGAGGGCACAACAATGCTCAGTGTCATGCCCAAGCATGTGATGATATGCACAAATCTGAGTGTCATCAAACCAGGGTGGTTTTGGTCTAAGAGATTGACATGGTTTAAGAGGTGGGAGATTGATGCGAGATGACTACAACAATTGCCGTAACAGCAAGGCATAAGAACTTGCTAGCGGGTCTGGATGTTTTGTTGCAGTGGGGGTTGATGACTTTGGTTTGGGAGGCGTAAGAGGCATTGGTCGATGGTTTGGAGGAGATATATGTTTGATAGGTTGAGAGAGTAATGGAGGTGGCTTGCCTCTGTGAAGTATGGGAGTAGGAAGCACTCCCATTAGAGTGGACAGATGTGGGCCTAAAATTGAAGGTAATGATGAAGGTGGGGGAGGAGTCCTCCAGTGTGGTTTAGTCGCCTTCATTAGTTTGGGTTGAGGACCACCATTGTGCGAGGCAAATTTAGATACGGGTTTGGATTCAAATGTGGACGAAGGTGAGTGAGATGTAGTAATCTCCGGCAAAAGGCAAGAGGAAATTGTGACTGGGTCGTCCTCAATCGAAATGGATGGAGAGACTGGGTCTTCGCTTGGTGGAGAAGAAATAAGAGAGTGTGACTCTTCAAGAGGGCAGAGGGCAGGGATGATGGTGCCTTCTATTTGTGCTTGAGGAGTAGGCAAGGTATGGTCCTCCATTGGTAGGAGAAAAGATGAAGGTGTGGCTAATGGCGTAGGTATGGTCAAGGCATCCTCCAGTATAAGAGAGGTAGATGGAAGACTAATAGGAGAAGAGGATTCTTCATCTTGTGATGGATGAATAGGGGAAGAAGAGTCTTCCACCTGTGAAGGAGGTTGGTCAGGGACAAGAGGCAAGACCGTGTTGACCGTGTGAATATCATGCTCGTGAGAGCTATTGGCCATGGTCTGGACGTTGTTTTGAGTAGGTGGATGGTTTGGGAATGGTTGTTTGAAGATGTTGATGTGTTAGTTGGGTGGGGTGTTCGGGTTATCCAAAATAAGATCCCCCTTGTCGATCATGTCTTGGACTATGTTTTTGAAGGTTCGGCAATTGTCGATGTCATGGCCATGGATGTGATGAAAGTGACAGAAGTTGGCCTCCCTATACCATGTAGGGAGGGATTTTGAAGGGTCAAATTGAGGTGGTTGGATTGGAGGGAGATTGAGGACCCCCTGAATGACAAGTTTTTCCAAAATGGAAGCGTATGATTCTCCAAGCAGAGTGTATGAACACTGAATGTACTGTTGTTGGAATTATTTGGTGATGCTTGAAGATGTAGAAGGTTGAGAGTGATTAGTTGTTGTCGAGGATGGTGATCTAATGACCACAGTGTTGGCCACTCCTTTGGACTTGGAGTTGGTAGAAGGAGGTCTGGAAGAAGAATGATCATTAGTTCTTGCATTAGTATTACGCAATTTGACCTTATCCTCTTCAATGGCGTGAAGTTCAAGTTTTTGGGCCATGGTGAAAGCTTCATCAAAAGTGTAAAATGTCTGAATCTGCAAGGTGGAAGAGATGTGCCTAGCACATGCTCGAGAAAAGAGCTCGATGAGCTCAGGTTGAGGCAAGGAGAAGGAGAGCTGGTTAATCAAGCCCCTCCAATGGGCGATGAAATCAATTATTGATTCGTCGTCAAATCGCTTGATGGAGTAGAGGTCTGTGATTGAGACTGATTTGGTGATATTGATAGAAAAATGGTTGAGAAATAATTGGACAAGTTGAGTGAATGAAAAGATAGAATGTCTGGTAAGAGAGCTATACCAGTCAAGGGCAGGGCCAAAAAGTGACATGGGGAATGTGCGTAAAAGTAACACATCGTCATGCGCTATGAGGTAGCAGGCATGTCTGAATGCCCGTAGATGTTGTTGTGGGTCTTCCTTACTCTGGAAGTGAGTAAATTTAGGAAGCTCCCACTGGTTGGGGTATGGTCGGATCGGGACAGAAGGATGGATGGGTTAATTGCAAATTTGCTCATACAAGAGAGCATTGCGTGAACCAGAAATAGAGGTCTCGAGACTGGAAATTTTATCCATCAACATTTTAATGAGATCTATTGACGGATTGGTGGATGGGGTGCCCCCTAGGTCATAAGGCACTTGAAAGAGGCTAGAGGAAGCATACGACGTAGTTGGTTGCACTTGTAGGGGCGCAACATATGTGTAACTAGTCGCAGGGGCAGAAGTGGAGGCCAAAGGCGGTTGGGTCATGAAGGTAAAAGGCATAAGTTGACTAGATACCGCCAAAGGTGGTTGCGTGGCGGCATTGGCAAAAGGAGAGGTAGACACTCCTGCATTTATGGGTGCAAGAGTGTGAGGGGTCGAGACAATCAAGTTCTGGTATGATGTAGAACTTGGTTAAATTGCGTGTGGTTGAGGGGGTAATGGAATTCCGATGGAGGTTGGTCTAAAAATAGAAGGGGAGGCCAAACTTTGTGTATTGGCCATGGTCGGGTTAATGGTTGAGGCAAAACGCTGGGTAGCGGATGGTGTTGATGTCATCACCGCTTCACCTAAAAGGTCTCGCATTGGGTTTCTTGCGAGATAGTTTTGGAGGGCTGTGACATTGAGGTCCAAGAATCTTTTGAAATCTTGGTCCCCTTCAGGGATGATGGGAGACTGAGTTGGGGTTGGGCGAGTAGGAATTCTTTCAGTCTCCAAGTGGAACTCCATTATGGGACTAGTTAGGGACGGGGAAGGCGGAAGCGATTGATGGCTAGCATGGTCAAGAAGAGCCTTGGTTTGACTGCGTGTCAAAACCATTCAAGGCAAGAAGGGTCAGGTTCCAGAAACTGTGTTTTTTCAATTTTAGAAACTCAAAATGTGGTTTTGGCAGAAAAAGGTCAAGTTTTAGGCTGTTGTTTTGAAAAAAGGACTGTGTCAGTGACCGACGTCAGTTGAAAAACCAATGTCGATGGGGAAAGATGGCCGACGTCAGTCAGTAACTGATGCCGGCAAGGAAGGGTGGCTGACGTCGGTGATAAAGCCGATGCCGGTGACTGTGGTTTCCAAAAAATCAGAAAACTTGAAGATTCTTGGAAAAAAGGAAGAGAAACGTCCTCACTAGCTCAAAAAACTAGATAGGAACAGAAAAATAGAGAACACAAGCAGGTCCTAAGCGCTAAATCCTAATAATCAACTTTTTAGAATCCTGTTGGCTTATGCCTTAAAGTGATGTTTGGGAGGTTGGCTGGTAGAAGAGTCCTATAAGAGGTAGTCTATGGATGGTTTCAGGTTTTGTTTAGGTGCTCAAGAAGTCTAGGTTAGGTTTCGTACATGGCTTGGTGCTAAGGAGCAAGCTCCCCTCACTTCACGAGCCCAGTGATAAGCTGGTCTCGCTTAGCCAAAATATACTTTTCCTAGAGATTAGACTCTACCAGAGAACAGAGTGGGCTTTCCCCTTGGTGATGAAATCCAAGTACGATTGTCGAGACGGGTAAGGTATCCGCTGGGGGATGAAATCCCAGTCGGGCCTTATCTCAGGTAAGTTTGATGTTTGATTTAGTGCACGTGGTTTGGTTGTGTAACATCAAGTGATCTATGATTAATTCAATATGCGGTTTTTTTTAATTACTAGGTGTGGACTACGAAATGCAAGCAAGCATAAATGGAATGCAATATGTTTTAAGCCCCAAGTCAAAATGTTAAGTTGGAATGAAAACAAGTTGAGAAAGGGTTGAAGAATATGACTTTTGACTAGTATAGAAATGCAAGAAAAGAAAGAAAAATTCTTTTTATTCCTCCTTATGATGTCGTTTAGAAAAGAAGAAAGAGGTGAAAAGGGAGAAACCTAATGCACCTAAATGAAAAAAAGAGAAAGAACCCAAGGAAGATCCTAGGGTCCCACCGGGCGTGCCAGAATGTTTCTACTCTATTTTCGCTTTCTACATTTAAAGAGAGAAATGAGAAACTAAAAAGGAAATGGTCTAAAGCTTGTAAGTACCTGGATAAAGTCGTGCATACCGTTATCTAGACGACGTGAGAACTCCTCTTTGGTTGTGGAGGATGACACCTGCAAGAGAAAGAGACTAAGACAAAGAAGGCATTAGATGAGGAGATGGTGGGTTGCCAAGTAAAATCTTGATCCCAAAAGCAAAAGCTTGAGGAATGTCAACCCACTGATTGATAAAAAGATGTCTAATAAATAGCAGAATAAAAGACTACAATGATAAAGACTAAAAAAGAAATGGAAGCAAATGCTTACCTGAATGATGCTATCGGGTTGGTCACAGTCGCCGACGTCGGTGGTCCTACCGGCGTCAGTTGTCAAGGTCTGCCGACGTCGGTTAGTCTGCCGACGTCGGTTAGGGCAGTGGTCTCTGCGGCCGGCGTCGGTCGGGGCAGTAGTCTTTGGATGAGGTCTAGACAAGTTTTGGTCTGTGGACGGGTCTGAGACAGAGTTTTGGGCTTGGTTGAATGGTCTGGGGGTCTGGGTCTGAGAGTCTGATTTTGATTAATGGTCTATGGGCCTGGGTCTGAGAGTCTGGTTGAATGGGTAGAGTGTATGATCCGACAGAGGAGAAAGGCAAATAGGGAGATAGAGAAGTGAGGATTCAGGTCTGGTCTGGTCTGGTGATAGGAAGGGCTGAATCTAGTTCATAATACTTAGAAGCAAATAACTAGAAAACACAATGAAAGTACAAATAAAATACTTACCTGTGGCTGGCTAAAGAAGTGTTGCAGACTGGTGTACCTGTTGTTGGCATAGTTGGTGTGAAGGACCTGTTGTTGTTGTAGAAGCCTGATGTGTGAGGGAGAGTGAGAGGTCTGGTTTGAAGATTGGCAAAGTGGGGGATGGTTAAACACTGAAGATTCAAAGATTTAAGAGTCAGATTAAGAACAGGGGTCCAGAATTTGTGATTAGGTCTGCCAAAGGTTAGAAATTCAGTTTAAGTAAAACTGACTTCGGCGATACCGCTGGCGTCGACCGACATTTGACCGACATTGGCGGGTGGAGAATGAGTAAAAGAGCCACCAAGCCCATTCTCCATCTGCCAAGTGCACTATCCGTTGGAGAATTGTCGAAGGTTGGGCTAAATACGCATGAGAGTTGGTTAGGCGGTTAGAAAGAAGTAAGAATAGGTCTTGGGTGAGTCATAGGGTGGGAAATAGTCCAAGGCGAGGTGTCAGACGAGGTGTTATAGGTGATGTGTCAAAGGGGAGGATAATTATTAACTTAAAATAAGATAATTATTTCAAATTAATAAGACATGGGTTAGAAGTGTCGAAGTGGACGAAGGGAACCAAGGGGGGAGAAAGGACCAAGGGGAGACACGATTTTGGTGTCTACAGATGTATTTATTAAAAACTAGAAACCAAGGGAAACCATTTGGATGTGAATAATTGAGCACTGAGTAACCAGATTTAAATTGTAAATGTCATTTAGAGAGGCTAGTGACACAATCTCATCTTCTCTTTCACTTTGAGAAATGTGGAAACCATTTAGTAACTCATTCAATGAGTTCAAGTGTTCAATATCCTTAGGATTAGTAGATTTCATGGTAACAGGTCTCCAAAATGTACCCAAGTTTCCAATCTGTATATATTTGAATTTATTTATCTCATAAATTATTTGATAGAGATACATATTTTATCCCAATTTTTGATAGTTCTCAACGAGGTGTTAAGAAACCAAGCATCATCCCAAAATAGTACTTTGATACATTTAGACATTTTAAGAAGCTAGGAATATGTAGACATTTTACAATTATATGAGTGTCACATTTTTTGATTTATTAGATTAATGGAAAAATGACATACAAATTTTATGGCATTGGATATCATATTACTATAGTTGGATCAGATCATGGGGCATGAACATTTTTCATACACACACACTAATGCAATTATTTTTTCCTATTTTCAAGTTGGAATTGAGGGTAATAAAATAAATAAAGGTAATATTTTGATTCTACAAGCTAATTTATATCATTTGATTTAGTTTACATATGAGTATTGGTATGGGGACTCCACCACTCCAATCTTAGGGTTTAAGAATCAATAAACATGAGCTTGAAAGTAGGATTCGCCCTTTAATCATGAGATTTAAGAATCAAATAATATAAGCCTAGTATGGGATCCACACTTCACTCTTGGGGTTAAATAATATGTTAACATGAGACTAATTATAGATTCTACCTTCTAATCATTGGGTTCAATAATCAATTTATATGAGCCTATTATGGGTTCCAATCTCTAATATTGGGGTTCAATAATCAATTAATATGAGCCTAGTATGGGATCCATCCTATAATATTTGGGTTCAAGAAAAAATTAAATGGGTAATGTAGTTGAGGTTCAAATGACACTCAATGTCCTACCACTACTCCTCTTCATGAGGGTTGGAGCATTCATCCTCCCAATGCATGGTTTTATCAACAACACTTGCCTTGGGGAATAATCACCCCATGACATTATCCATTGGGGCATGATCACCCCAAATCTATAATTCTTCAAAGATAAACACATATTTAACACTTCAAAGGGAAACATGGTTCACCCACTTACATGTGTATGCCTTCTTTCTCTTTAAATTTAAATTGTTTCATTTTTTTTCAAATCTCATGGACATTAATTGCTACATGTTTCATTGCAAGTTTTCATGGACATTGATAAATTGTGTTTACAAACTAAACTACATTTGTTTATCCTTTTACTTTAACATTTTTAACATTGGGAAGTGTCTAGGTTAACCTAGTATCAAAAGTGAATTCAAGGTTTTAAAGTGAAAGAAATGGGTTTTATGGATTTGTACATATAGATAACTAATGATATAACACAAGAAGATGATTTAAAAATAGGCACAATGGCATGTACCAAAACAAAGAGACACAATTCATCAAGATGAGTTCTTTAGGTTTTAAATACCTGCATCATATGATGGCATCCAATTTTTGTTACATTTATCCAAGCAGGCCCAAGTACCTAGTTTCCTAATTTGAGTGATTTATGATCCATTTATAGTTGTATCTATCACCTACACATAGTCTTAGACCTGTGTAGACATGAAATAAGCTAAGTATATTAGTCTTTTTAGTAATTTCCATTAAAATTTAATATTCAAGAGTACCCATCTATAGTATTCAAATTTGGTTTTATTAATATATATCTTACAATCTAAATTATCCTAAGTTTTATTTTGTTTAGGTTCATTAATAAAAAATAATATAATTCAATGTACAATGAATATGGAAAGAGATTTTGAGGAAATTATACCAATAGTAATTAAAGTATGACAAAATAGTATGCAAACATCTTGCACAAAGTACCATGAGCTGACCCCACCCCTTTCTTGGTGCACTCCTTAGGACATGCACTCAGGGAAAATGAATACACCAACAAGTCTTGAAATATAAATTTTTAGTAAAGTGATACATATAAAAAGTATCAAGTGTATACAATATACACTATTTAGTATATCAATTTGATGATCTTGAAATGTAAAACATCTTTATCAATATCCTTATAGCGAATATAAAATATGAGATAATTTAAAAATGTTATAAAACATTAAATTATATTTTTAATATGGTTTGATTCAAGCAACATTTCAGGCAACATTTTGGGCGACGGTTCTACCCCAATTGGTGGCAGAACTTCTGGGGGCCATAACTTTTGCACCATAGCTCCATTTGACTCCCCATTTGAATTGTTGGAAAGATAAGAATGAGAGGAACACTATGAGATGGCACACAAATTTTATTAGTGGGTTTTTATCCCAAAAAACCAAATATAAGTTCCCCAAATTTCAATTTTAGTAGTGCAGTCTAAAAATAGTAAGTTTATAAAAATAGTGATTCCTCAAATTTTGTATTATTGTGAATCATGGAAGTCGAACCACTTAATCTCCCTTGAGATTGATGACCTTTCACATCCTCCACCTACATTCAAAATGTGTATAAATGAATATATAACCCAAAAATGAAATAATACATCTCTTCTCAGAGATAGGCATATGTTTGGATCTATAAATTTGATCAATAAAACATCTTTTCTTAGAGATGACATTATTACAATTATGTTATTCTTGTTTCTTGAATTATCTTTCATCTAAATCTCTTGAGTTTTGGATCAGTGGTATCAGATCAGTTTGTCTTAAGAGTGTATGATCCCATGGATGAGGTCAGACTATAGGAAGCTTGGGTAGAAAATATAAGATCCAACAGATTATCCACCTGTTCACTCTAAATGACCTCAAATGGCAGACAACACTGAGACATATGATCATTTCAAGGAAATTGTGAATGAATTCCTCCAAAAACAACATGCATAGATGCTAAAACAATTCTCCTAAATTCTCTAACAAATCTCGATGAAAAATTCTATATCCTCATTTGCACCCCCACATCCTTTTAGTGCCCCAACACCCTTCAAGGTTCAGGTGAATTTTGATATCCCTACATTTGAAGGCAAAATAAATTTTGATGTAGTAAAAAATTAGTTGGACGATTATCTTCGTATTTTTCTATAAATAAATTCACTGATAAAGAGATCACTTTTGCTCTTTTGAAAGGATCATTGCCTGTCAAAAATTGGTGACAAGTGTACAAGAAGAGATTTAGTATAGATGATATTGGCCTTGAGGTGGAACCTACCTAGGATTATTTCATATAAGCTATAAAGAAAGAATACTACCCCATTCAAGCATATAATGATCTATATATAGAGTGGCAATAACTTTTCCAAGGTAAGGAATAGTCTTCTCAAGATCACATTGACATTTTTAATTCTCTATCTATGAGATTGGGCATCCAAGAAAGTGAGAAACATAAGGTTCTCAAATATCATGGTGGAATACAATGGTTTTTATGGGGGGAGATGGAACTCTTCAATTTAGAAACCCTCAATGAGGTGTACAAGTTCACAATAAAGATTGAGTAGAAGCATGGAAGAATGAATACAAAGAGTCAACCTTCAAAATGGAAAAGTGATAAATAAGGTCAAATAGAGGCCAAAATTGGAAGCAAAAGGAAGGGAAAATTGAGAAATGGTGTGATTACCACAAATATAGAACTCACTTCAAAGAAGAATGTCGAGCCATCAAGTCCCTACTTTTTGAGTCATAATCCTCAACATCTACTACTCTACCTCATACATAGCCTATAGTCAAAGAGGATGAAGAAGTGATTGTAGATGCTAATCTCGATGGCATCATTGCTTCATCATAGACCCATGAGGAGAGGCCAGATGACAAGGAAAGGTTATTTCACTCTAAGTTATGGGTGAAAGGTAAGCCTCTACATTTAATTTGTGATAATGGGAGTCAAAATAATTTAATCTCTAATAATGTTGTGAAAATCCTAAATCTATCCATGAAGCCTCACCCAAAGCCATACAGTATTGGATGGTTGAGTCTAGGAATAAATGTCTTCTCTCATATGCAATAAAACCTTTCCAAGATGAGGTCTTATGTGATGTGATCAATCTAGATGTTTGTGATGTACTCCTTAGTTAGCCATTCATGTGTGATCAACATGGCATCAATGAATCAATAACTCACAGGATCACCCTCACTTTTGGAACATGGTGCTATAGGGTACCAGAGGTACCAACTTTTACATTTGTCTCCTTGATTAGTGCCAATAAATTCATTCTCATGGTGGTCAAGCCACAAAAATCTAAAAGGGCTAATGTTTCATCCCTGACTACATAAACAACACAAAAATAGAATAAAATAGATACCAAGTTGAGGAATTTCATGGCCTTCCATCCATAGATTGATGGCTAGATAGAAATGGTGAACAATCGGGCCCAACACAGCTCCATAAAGCACAGTCTATTCCAAGTATGAATCAAGAATCAAATCAAAACAAAACTACCACACTTGATGAAAAATCTTGATGTAATGGGGACCATTGCTTCTTAATGAGGGAGGAATGATCTGAGGAACATTTTAGGTGACAATTTGGGTGATGGTTTTACCCCAAATGGTGGCAGAACTTTTGGGAGCCATAACTTTTGCACCATAGCTTTGTTTGACTCCCCGTTTGAACCATTGAAAAGATAAGAATGAGAGGAAAACAATGAGATGGAATGGAGATTCACTTGGTGGTTTTTGATCTCATAAAACCAAATGAAAGTGCCCCAAATTTTAATTTTAGTAGTGTAGTCTAAAAATAGTAAGTTTCTAAAAATAGTAATTCCTCAAATTCTGTATTGTTGTGAATCATGGAAGTTGAACCGCTTAATATCCCTCGAGATTGGTGACCTTACAGATCCTCCTCATAACTTAAAAATGTGTATAAATGAATATGTAACTTGAAAATGAAATCAGACATATCTTTTTAGAGATAGGCATATGTTTGGATCTAAAAATTTGATCAATAAAACATCTCTTCTCAGAGATAACATTATTACAATTATTTTATTCCTATTTATTGAATTATATTTCATCTAAAGCTCCTAATTTTTGGATCATGGTTACCTCAATTTTATATTAAATTTTAACCCAACCTAAGGTTCCTTATGCTAAGGATTCACATTTTATCATTAGTCATGTACCTAGTCTAGATGCATCTAATTGAGGCTAAGGAAGAAAATACCTCTTTAAAAAACCTTATGCCGTAACAATATCATTTTTTTTTTCAAAAATAAATACATAATATTGCAGAGAATATTAAACTTACACTTAACTAAGTCACCACCTATTCGACACCTTGATTTATGACATCTACCAAAATCTTACAAAGATGATGCCTTATATGGATACCATAAAATTAGGGGACATACAATATAAATTTATATTGATTTTCCAAACAAAATATATTATCTTAATGACCATGAAAAAATCAAATTTAAATATTCAACACTTAAAATAGTAGACGAACTTATAAAAAATAAATCAAAGCTCTAAGGATATGTCACACATACATTATAATGAACCAAGTATGATTGTCAATGATTCTTCATTGTCATATTTTATGCATACGACACCTTTAGTCATAAGAGTTTCAATGGAAGGATAACAATGATAGTTTTATGATATATTATACATCTCAATTCAATATCTTAAGTATTCCTTATCTTCACATACTTAGATATGACATTATAAATCTATCAAAAATACCACCTTATTTGACACTTTTATGAAATATTAGACTACCTACATTTGTGGGTTCTCAAACATGTATGACCACATTTTTTTCATCATAATTTTATATTGGGAACCTCATTGTTAGAATCAATGAATATAATAATGGTAGTACTAATAGTTACACATGTTTCAACCCTCATTTTCATGACATCCTTCCAATAATATTTGAGACCAATGAGAAATACTATTTCACCAAGCACTGTAATGACAACAATGATGATATTATATTATATTTTAATACTCATATTAAAAAATAAACACATATGACTTCATATGATGACACTTCAAGGATAAACACTATTATTAGTTAGTACTTCACATATCTTGTCATGAGCTTCATTACATATTTTCAACACTCTATTTTGAATAAGGTGAAAGATAAAGTCAAAACAAAATTAGATAATTATTGATTAATGTGAGTGAGACATACTCATCCATACTAGGTTATCTTACAAATAAAATAGAGGATACATGGTTTTAAGTCACACAATGGTTTTTACACAATGTGCATGGGTAAAGAAACATAATTTTGGATGAAGGAGCACTATAATAGTATATGAAACATAGACTATGATCTGATGGAGAGAGGGATATTATAGGTTTCAAGCATGAAATTAAGGATCTTTTGGCTGTAGTGGGATGAAGCATGGTTATAAAGGTATTTTAATAATATACACTTACATTTGGTAGATCAAGATAATATTATATGAATATGCATGGACAAATAAAAAACCAAATAATTAGCATACTATTTGGAAATGGAATGACCTAAGAAGGGATATAAATAAACCTTTAAATATGGACTTTTACCTCTCATGTGGAAGATCAAGTCAAATTGGTTATTTTAAAGTTGGATGTTTATAGGTGAATAAGTATAAATAGGTAAAAGCTTAGGGTTTGATAGAACATAAATTTTATGAATGATCTTAATGCATATATAGCTTTGTAGTATTGTATTATATTAAGTATTTTTGAAATGGTAAATATATACATAGGTTATTACATTGTATGTAAATATTATGGATAAATATGATGAACTTTATTAAAAAAATGTGTATTATGTGTGTTATTTACCACAATATATATGTTTTATAGACATGTTATTTTATACTACATAATTATCTATTATATGTTAATGTGATTCTTGGTGATCTCTTACTATGCCTTAGCTAGGGACGTAGGTCTTCATGCCTAAGTAATATGTCAGTGTAAAAAGTTTTGAGTATTTTTTTTATCAATTATACACTACCTAACCTATGAAAGATCAATGGAATGTTGTTTAAATAAAGCACAAAATTTTGGATCCATTATCGGCACCCTTTTTTGTAGAGAGTGTGAAGCTTGGGAGAGCATGTGTGAAGTACTACCATTGAGGGAAAAAGTGTTTAAACCTAGCCATGGTTAGCTAAACCTTACATCATGTAAGGGATATGTATGGATGGATATATGTAAATTAAGTATAAAATATGAATTATAACCCCACGGAGGATGGGAACTAAGTCATTTACATGTCATTAATACCTAAAGAGTGTAAGGAGGAAACATGATATGTTTGTTAGAACAAGATGATCACTTTAGTGTGTGCATTGTATGATATCCCTAGGTGTATAATCAAATTTTGGTGAAGGTTTTAGTTCCAAAAATAAGTGGAATTATGACACATAAGTTATGAGGATCTCAAATATATGCTTCACCATCATTAATAGTTATGTGCATTATGTTTATTTTGTATGAAATTTTATTTAAGATAACATAATTGTAAAGCGTTAAAGTTTTTTTTTTTGGATTGTTAGATTCCATTCATTGAAGTGTGCATAAGTTCTAATGATGATTGAAATAACAATAGGGACCATTAAACAAGGTCCATTTTAAATGGAATATCTTATGGGGGCATCATAGCTACTTTTGTGTAAGGAATCATTGGACACTTAGCTGGAGGATAGTGAAGCACTACCTTGCAGTGTGGTGCATAGATAGTTTATTTTATTGCATAACAAACTATATTATACAATACGTTGATGATTTTTAAAAAATATCATAAGATGAATGATGTTGAATACCATGTCCATAAGTGTGAAATCACTTGGCATGTAAAGGAGATCACATAGCAAGAGTGAAATTCAAGTTAGTTTGCCATTTTTTTGATGGATTATGTGCATACTTGGTATATGAAGTTTTACCCAACTCATTTTTATGGAATTCAAACATCTTAATTTATGTTCTTGAGGGATTTATTCATTTATAAGTTTTATTAGTATAATATATATTCTTTAAAAGAAATACAACATGGACATGTTGAAAATGTGCACGAGTATGATGCATGTTTTAAGACACTTATCTCAAATTTGTCTTTATGAGATACATTTATTGTAACATGTGAAGTATTTTTTTGGAGCGTTACTAATAGCATTCAAGAGACAACTAGATGTGAATTATTTTTAGATGTATGTGAAGCATTAGATGATGTACTATGCATGGAGTTAGCTGGGAGATAATTACATTAGAATGAGTTCATTTTTTGAAGCTTGGATTTCAAAGATGGCAATGAAAATCTAATTTTTTTCTTTCAATGGTGTGAAAGAGTCTTATCGAAGACTATTGTGCATGGATTTAAAATTATAACATCATACAAAGAATAACTACATGCACAAGAATGTCTAGGTTTTTTCTAATTATTATAATGTGTGCCATGAGGGGCATGAGATAAGGAATTGTGTATTTTTCCAAAAGTCTATACAAGTCAAAGTGATGTGGTGTAAGATATACAATACACAAGAACATGACATAGTCAACTATCAGATCATTTATAAGATACATGGTGCATAACAAATGGGTTTTACCTAGATGCAAAAAGGTGAATAAAACCAAAAAACTTAGTAAGTGTGAGGATATGATGGAAAAGGTTTAGGAAGATGAGGTGGTGGTAGAGGTGGAAATACATTCCAAGGAACTTATTTCAATTATGGATCATCAAATCACTATCAGAGGGAATGTCTAAAGTTCCTTTCATGTCCTTAGTGTTATTAGAGGCATAAGTTAGAGGATTTATTGGACATTCACGATAATATTATGGAAAAGTACTTGACAGTAAAAGGCATGGGAAAGATATAAATTACATAAGGAAAAAAATCAATTGTGAAATAATTCATAAATAATGCTGACATAGGGCCAAATGTAAACATGACCATCATACTCAAGGGATGAAGGTGTTGGTTACAAAATAAATAATACCATATAAGCAAGGAGTAAAATTATTTGAATAATCATATGTACTTATTGATATGAGGTTATTAGCTAATGTGAAGGAAATTATGTATAAACTTCAAGAGGAGTTGTGTATACAAAAGGACCTCAATGAAAATATCAAATAAATTCATTAACACATGAAAGGCAATGATAAATAAATGGCATAAATCATGGAGATTGTATCCATGTTGAAATGACAAGGGATGTTACCATTTTGAAGAATTACCTAAGAACCAACATATGAGGTACATAAGTACATGCCTCTAGGAAGATGAAATAATTCCATGCTATGAATAATACACAATATGATATGGAGATAACTATAGATATGATTATGACTAATTAGGAGTTGTGAAACATCCTACTTGATACAAACATGGAAGTTAATATTTTGGCAAATGAAATATGGAATAATATGGGAAGTATTAAGATTTTACCTTAGACTAATGTGTTATTCATGGTAGACAACTAAAGTCTAAGACCATTAAGAGTGTTAAATGGAGTTGAATTGGTGATCATGTGTGTTTAGTTCAATATTTATTTTGAGGTAACCTCAATAGTGTAAGTTGATTAGAAATTATCTTTACTAATAAGGTTGTGGTGTTATGATAATTTTTTTTATGGGATTGAAATAATGTTATATGATTTTTTACAATGGGGCAGAGCAAGTGTTAATCCATTGGATGAAATTCATGGTCTATCATATGTAGAGGGTGTGGTTGTTGAGGATGAGATAAACCATATATATAACATCACCATGCATGAAAAATATTATATATACCCAAGGGAATATGTGGTGATAAATTTGAAAAAATATTCATCAATTTTTTATAAAAAAAAACCATGCATACATAATATGGGTGCAAGAAGAGTATGAAGTGATTGGGTGAATGTAGACAAAGTGAAGTAAATGGGTATGAACCCCATAATAATTATGTTATTTACAAAATGACCCATGAAGGTTAATGCATGGGATATCAAGAAGATGAATAATAAATGGATTCTAAATGCACCATAGGCACCCAAGAGGGTGTTAATACTGAGCATATAAATGAAGGGAAAGTTAACCCAAGAAGATGGTAAAACAAGAGTGTAGGTATGTGTGTGAGGATTAGTAGAAAATATTCCAAATTTTATGAATAAAATGGGAGAATTAACATATGCTAGGGGTATTAAAGTGTGAAATTATGAGAAGAATATATGTCATATGCCAATTCAGTCAATGTAAAAGGATTTGATCTACAAAAGGATCATAAGAAAAAAGGAACAAATAGTATTACCAATATGTGTAAAATTTGGGGACTATAAGAAAAAGGTTGAAAATGGATAAAAATAAAAAATCTTATGGGACTGGTTTTAACCATTTTATTTGTGGATTAAAGTGATGTGTGGTACCATAACAACAAATAGATGTGCATAGTACAGGTAAAATGGAAGAAATAGTGAAGCCATGAATCGAAAGAAAAGAAGCCACACATATGGGTATTGGAGGATAAAACTCAAAAGGGAAGGTGACCATGAGAAAATAAGGGTTAAATTCCATTAGGACCATCAAAGGAGTTGATGGGGGTGTGAAAAAATAAATGGTGTGCATCCAAGGGATAAACATGGGAACTAATACAAACCCAATATGGGCTACTGTGGGATCCCATTAAATTTATTCAAAACTACCACACATCATAGATTTTTTACAAGAGTATAAGGATGTGTTCCCACAAAAAAAAATCAAAATAAGATAATTGGAGTGCAAGACTTGGAAGATGTGAAAATTAAGAAGCTAAGTTAGAAGCAATATAAAACCAAGGATGATAACTTGAAAATGCACATCAAGCACTTTGCTAAGGATTTTTAAGACAAATTTATCACATATGACAAAGTGGGAAATGGAGAGTAATGTTCCTCTAAAATGGGTAAATTTGAACTACTAAGAAAGGCAAGAGGATGAGAAAATAAATAGTCTCAAGGAATAATATTATTACAAGGATACACAAATGACTAAGTGATTTTAAATTCATTGGGCATGAAGAAAAAAATTGTGCATTACTAGCCCATTAGACGTATCATTAAAATATGATACAAGATAACACACAATGGGTGGAATATATAGATAAGTAAAATAAATAAATATAACTAAAATGAAATTGGATTTAAAGGTCACCAACCTTGTGAAATTATTCCACTGAAATATTTTATCTTTTATTTTTCAATAACTTATTTGTATAATGTGTGTAATAAATGTAGGCTATCCTATACATTTAATTGGGTGAATTGAGAAAGGGGTCTCTTGATATTATTATGATAGACATATAAGTATATTTGGGATGGATAATCATGCATAATGTAACTTTATAGATAAACGTGAATATGGATCCATAAAAAGCTAAAATAGTGGGACAAGTTGAGAAAATGACAATTTAGATGATGCACATTCAAAAGGAGGTACATTAAAGTGGGGAACGCACTTGGTGTTGACAATGTTGGAGTATATTTGAAAGCCAAAAATTTTGAATTGTTGAAGGATGAGAGGTCATGACTAGAGAAGTAGGTCACTCATTAATGTTTAAATAAAATGAATGATACCTACAATTCAAAGATGATAAGTCGGTATGATAATTTTTTTGTGGCATTTAACACAAAATAAATGGTGATAGGAGAGTGGTAGGTGCATACAAGTGGTATGTGAAATTTCACATGATAATTAATTTCACATCTATGAAGGTTAAGGACTAGAATGAGACGTGGAGCTCTTGGATGAAATTACCATATATAGTGTATGTTCACTACTTGGAGAATGGATTAGATATAATATTGATCATAAATTAAGTAGCTATCTAATTTGACAATGATAACAAGGAAAGGATTAACCTTAGGAAATATTTTCACACAATTAGGAAGAAGGTGACATATGAAGATAAAGATTCAAAAGATAATAACCTAGATTTAAATCCCATGCAAGAATGTGTGTTGAATGAGTTAAAGTGACATATTTATGCAATCTCATTCTCACCTATGTGAAGATCACATGGATATATGAATTTACAACATGTAAAATGAGATAGGATGATGTGTAGGTTAGGGTGAAGAGAAGAAGAAACATAAGTCAAGGGGCAAGGTGAAGAATAAGAATAAATACATTGAGTGGAAATCTAGTGGAGAGGTGAGAAAAAAGGAAAATATTAAACACTACATAGGAAAGATACTATGTGAATCCTTATTAGGATAAAATGGGAGGACAATAAAATAGAAGAATCATAATAGATATCATTTAGTGTAACATCAGTTATTACTATCTTGGAAGAAGCCAATATAAAGGAAGAAGAGATGCATGTGGAAGGAACCAAATCAAAGAGAGAGGCAAAAAAAAAACCTTAGAAAAGGAAATAGATCCACTCATTATGGATGAATGCAAAATATTTTTTTCTAAATAAAATTCAACATGGGAAGGTAAAAAGGAGGATGAAGTCTTGAAAAAACTTTAATACTTATTAGACATGCATGCCATATATCCAACATTATGGATAATGGTAAAGGGAACAAATTTTTAAGGAGAACCAAAATATGGGTTAGAGAACATCTCTTATGATTGTATAGTATGAATATCAAACAATTTGGTCTTGGGATGTTATAACTATTCATTGATTTAGCGCAATGTAGTTTGGACATGGAGAAGGTCAATAAACTCAAGAAGAAACTGGCAAGAGAGTCTATGAAAGAAAATACAGGAAAAATATAATTGGTGCATATCATAGAGAATATTGGGGGTATAACCACCAACATAGAAATAGTAATACCCTAGATATGGGATGGTATTTTTATACAAGGATTGGAGCCTTTTGAAATGCTGGTAACAACTTTTAAAAATTTATTAAGTGAAACTCTAATCACAAGTGCTACCTAAGGTCATGATGTTGCATATATATAAGAGGAAGATATGAAGAGGATAGAAGATGAACATAATGAAAACAAATACAAACTCTAATGGGAATGCATTGAAATAAAGTATAAGCTTGAATAAGATCAAAAGGCAAGAAAACAAAATTAGGAGTCTAGAAAGAAATGGGAAGCCCAGGTCCAAAATTTGAATGGAGTGCTTGATGAAGCAAAAAAGAGATAAAAACCCACTATTCATATGTTTTACATGCTTGGGAAAATGTCAAATTTTGTTGACACATAGTTTAAAATGCAGAGTGATAAGGTAGAATAACTAAAGACACTTATGAATCAAGAACTAGATTTAGTGAAGAAGAATAAGAAGATGGGTGAGTGAAAGGCTTATAAAACCAATATAAAGATGCAATGAACCTCGATTGAGGCCAAATAAATTATCTCTTGTAAATAACTATCTCAAAAAAAAAAAAAACATGTGCATAATTATAGATAATTTCAAAGAAGACATAGATGGGTCGAAAAAAGTCTACCTAGAAACTAGAGGACATTGAAAAACTATATGAAATCAAAGGCAATGTAGATATGGTTATCCAAACCATCTTGGAAGCAATGGTTGTGTGGGATGAATTTAAAATATTTAAAGGAGGTAATTCTTAATTTACTTTTAGACACACCTATGCTGAAGTAACAATAATTTATTTGAGGAAAAATAACCGATGAGGTGGGGGAATGTTAGCCCTTAATTTTGGATAAGGTGAAATATAAATGAAAAATAAAATTCACTGAGTATAGATTAAGTTGATTAAGACACACTCATCCATACTTGGTTATCTTTCAAATAAAGAAGAGGATATATAGTACACAATCTAGTTGTATTATACATAATGGATAATGTGTGATGCACAAATGTAAATAAACTCAATTTTGCATGAAGAAGTGCAAGGCTAGAAATAAACATAGATTATAATTAAAAAAAGAGAAGAATCTTATAGGTGTCAACTACCAAAGCAAGGATCTTGTGGATGCAACAAGATCAAACCTAGATAGAAGGATATTCAAGTGATATGCACTTGAAGTTGTAAAATCAAGGGCATATTATATGAACTTGCATAGACAACTAGAAATTTAGATAATTGGTAGGCCATTTGGAAAAGGAATGAGTTGGCAAGGTGTCCAAGGAAACCTATAAATAGGGACCTTGGCCTCTTCTGTGGATGATCAAGTCAGTTTGGCTAGTTAAAGGTTGGATTTTTTTTAAATGAATAAATAGAGTGAAGGAAAAGTGTAGGGTTTGAGGGAATAAAATATTTCACGAAGAATTTTTAATGTCTATATATATATTTAGTAGTGTATGATGTTATTTTTTGTTGTCATGAAAAATATGTACATAGGATATGTGCATTATATGTAAATATTTTAGACAAATATGATTAATGTTACTTAAAATTAATTTGCATTATGTGTGTTAATTTCTAGGGTTTATATGTTTGATTGATATGTTATTTCATAATTCACAATTATATTTATATATACAGAGTTATGATCTCTTACTATGCCTCAAATTAGGAATTTGAGCATAAGTAATATGCCAATTTGGTAAGTTTGAAGTGCATGTCTATTTTTTTTTCACCACCTAACTTGTGTAGGGTCAAGGAAAGGTTGGTTAAATAAAACACAAGACATATATTTTTTATTATATTGGGTAAATAAGGATACTTTTACAAGGACTATAAACCATCAAGTTTTGACAAAAAATAAGACCCAAGGTCAAGAAACCAAGCCACTATGGGCTATAGTGCATAGAAGACCATTAACAAAAATAACAAAAACTAGAAAACTATAAACTAGTAGCAAAAAGAAAAGGCAGGACAAGAACTAAATAGAAATAGAGAGATCTACAGAGCTCACCTTATCTTTTGCCTTCATCACTCCTATGTCTTCCTTATATGAGTTCTCGTGCTTGGTCCTTCAGGAGGGATAGGGTCTTTTTAGCCTTTAGTGTAAGCAAAAGGTCTTCAATTGCATCTAGTTAATTTTCTTGGTTGGCTTCCTTATCAATCATGGGAATTTAAAATTCATTTACCCTATCTATATCTTACTTGAGTTGATCAATCTCATCTTTTAGGTCATTCCATTCCTTGATCAGACTGTCTATGTTCCTTCCCATATCCATAAGTTTATCTCTAAAGGCTTCCAACTTTCTTATATGATCCCAATCAGGATCCTCCATATTATAGACCTTTTTGTTCTTGTTTCCTTCTTCCTCCTACTAGGAGATAGACATGAATTAGTATTTTTGATCATAAAGGATGGGTTTATGGTTCCCAAACATTTTCTAGGGGGATTTAGTGGGCTTTGGTGGAGGGGAAGGTGGGAAGGGAAATGGTAGGGGTTTGGAGTCCTTCCTCCAATTCTAGAATCCCTAATTATTTAGAAGGGTCTTCCAATGGGAGCTTAGGGATGAGTTTTTTGTGTAGGGGTTCTCTAGATTAGAAGATCAAGAAAATCAATCCCTAATGGATTATGTCATTATTGTTAATATTATAAAAGGCAAGGATCATACTTTTTAGATATTTGAGGAGGTAGTAGGGTAAACTTATTTTATGCTCACAAAAGTGATTAAGAAACAAAAAATGGTGGGAGAATATGAGTGTGAACTTACCTTCAAACATTAGATACTTCATGATTTATAATTAGATATTTGGCCAATGGTGAGGAAGGTCTTTCCTGGGGAATCCCTTCTTCTCAATCTTTAGAATTTCATTGGTGCGTGATTTTTTTTGCATCAACTCTAATTTTTTTTTTATCCTCAAAAGATTTTTCTCTATCACATCCCATTCTAGTAATCTCCCCTATATGTTCTTTAGTCACAATAATCTTGGTGACTCTCAATCTGAATGTCCTCTAGTTCCATGCCATCATAAATTCCTTTCATAGCTTTTCATAATGCCCTAAGATTCATTACATATACTCTATAAGTCCACCCTTACATAATTCTTTCCATACCCATTTATTTTCTTGGACCTTTGTGCAAGAGAGTGGCTCTAAATGGTCTTTTTCTCCTCCTATTTGCTCACTATATGAGTTCTTACCATTCTATGTGATAAATATTCATTTCTTCTCCTCAAAATTTGACTTTCGAGTAATTTTGAAAATTCTATCACTTTTAGTGTTATTACAAGGCATGTAATTATCATTATGCATGGAGGGATTAATACTTCACATGCCTAATTATGTAATTCTTGTATGTTAATAGGTTGTATAGATATTATAACATGTTGGATGCATAATTATTGATTGATTATAATAAATGGGTTAAGATATTATGGGATCCCTCCCATGTGACCAATGTGGGAGCATCAATCCAAAGTTTACTAGGCAGTTTGGAATAAAATTGCCTTCACAAAACACATGCTGAATAGAGGCATCTCCAAAAGATGAAAGGAACCACATAGCATCATCAATTATATATTTCATATGTTGATATCATATATCCTATGAAACATTTAAATTTTTTTATGTTATGACATTTTTCTTATATAAATTTGTATATTTCATATTATGATGCATTTCCAATTATTTGTATTAGGAATTGTTGCAATTATACCATCATGAATTATTACACCTAAACATCTACATAATGATATCATTTACCACTTATAAAGAGTTCACTTTTATACAACATTTTAGGACTAATGCATTCACTTATTTATATGAAGGGATGACATTTTTTTAGCTCATCTCCAAGATGAATATCTTATGTTGAGGGTTTAGTTTTCTTTATGGCTCATACTTGAATATTTCACACCACTTTCTTTAATTATGGTGTCGTATATGAATCCACATATACATGATTTTATAATTTAGAGGAGATCATAAATTATCCATGTTATCCCATATTTTATACATCTCTTGAATAAATCATTAATGTACTATAGTTTCTTAATATACATAGTTTATTGCTTCTATAAGTTGTGGTTTTCATACGCCTTCCTTCTTTGAGTCAATTAAACAATTAATGTTTATTTTAGATTTTATCTTTGGAACATACCTTCTATTTTGACTTGATATTATTTTATCCACTTGGTTTTTATTTATTTTTATGTTGCACTAGTAATTGTCCCTTGATTGTTAATCTCATTCCAAATTGTTGGGCAAATTTCTCAATGATGATAACATATATATTAAAACCTTTTGTCATGCATTGAGTTCTAAGGGAATTGAATTTTTTGTAATGATATTATTCTTGTTATTATTGTATTGTGATCCTTGACATGTCTATTCACATTTTTATTGTCTTATGCCATGTGTCCTACCTATTTATGTTTATTTCTTATCATACACCCCTTAGCCTACCTATTTGCCTTTATTTCTAGAGTGTACCCCTTGGCCTACCTATTTGTGTTTATTTATTTATTTTCACCTTGGATTATATTTTTTAATGATGGATCATATTATTTTGTGTGCCCCTTGGAATTATTTTCTAAATCTAACTAATCCTTGTCAAAAAATCATATACTACAAAAACATTATAAAATGTCACAATCAAAAATTCATTTTCCCTTTTCTTTGTTGATTGATACATTTCATGTTTATTTGCCTATGCTAGAGGTTTTTCATATACTTGTTACATACATGTTTCTCATGATATTTGAGTGGGTCAAATACAAGATATATAGATTATATATGATGATGGACTTTTAGATGTTACATGACTACTTAATGCCCATACCCTAGGAGGAATTTTCACAATGGTGGTATGCCTTGTGTCGATGGAATATATATATATATATATATATATATATGTGTGTGTGTGTGTGTGTGTGTGTGTGTGTGTGTGTGTGTGTGTGTGTGTGTGTCACTTTTATGTTGATATCTTACTTGCTTTCCCTTTATCATATATATCCATTACATTGTTTACATCATATCTTGTTATTACCTACATTAGGTGTGTTACATGGATATCTACATTATGTTTTTAAATGTGTGTATTACATAGATACATCATATTTTATATTGTGTATCTTTTAATTTTTACATGAATATATATTATAACTCGATACCATCCCATCCATGCTTTCATTACTGCCATATGTATGATTTATTGCTATATCTAGCCCTTCTAGGAGCACATTCCTATATTGGGACATATCTTTCATCCCTACCTCAATTTTATGTTTGGGGGAATTATACCCTTTCCTACCTCCTAAATATTTTTATTATATGCATCTTGTGAATATGTAACTTACATTAGGGCAAATTATTTTTCCCTTTAGTCATTGAGCATATTTCTTATACCTTTCCATCTATGGTCACACATTTAACTTTATTATCACTAGACATTACAAATGATAGAAATTACTTGAATTTATTGTTATAGATTAAATTATAACCCTTGAGAAGGTGTTTCAAGTCATATAGATTAATATATATAATGGGAATAATCATAAGTTATGGGTGACCTAATAAGTGGATTGAAACTCTAGATTTGGGCTATCTCCCTTGACGCCTCACCCAAGCTACTACTAAACTATTAATTGCTGAGAAAAGGGAAATGAGTGTTGTTATAAATCATAAAATAGGTGATGTACCAATAACATTAGTCCTCTACTTGATTGATATACACTATTTGAGTCAAGGAAGCCATCTCTTTCACATAACCTACAACCTTGACATGACTATCACATGAGTATTTCATTGAGAGGTTTAAGAGTGCATTTCATTACTTAAGAGGGTAAAACCTGAACTTGTGAAGTTAAAAATGATGTGATTACACTTATAAATCATGTATATAAAAATTATAACACTAATAATTATTTGTAATAGTGTTATTTTCTACATAATGGTGAGCAAACATGGACAACAAGCTAGGAAAGTAAACATTCACTAGACAAGATCAACACAATTGCATAGTTCACACATAACATAACATATAATCATGTAAAATCAGTATTATTTATTTCTTCAAGAGGTTTTAAAGTACAAGTTTGGTCAGGGTTTCACCATAACCAATAGAGGCTACTTCAAAATGTCATTCAAGGCTTGTCTTTTAGTAAGAATAAAGAGAGAGAGAAGGTGGGCATATAAGGAGTTTAACATAACACTTTCATCATAAAAATTAGTTATAATGGAGAAGTAAATTGAAACCAAGTCTATAAAATGTGTGTTGGCATCTTGCCTCTTGAACTTCTTGAACAAGTGTTGATGTGATTCTTCATGAGGAGTAACATAGGAGGTTACTTTGGTAGACCTAAATTCTTGAATCTAACTCCTTTCCAAAGAGTTATACATATACATATTGAGGTTATTTAAAAATCCTCCAATTGACACTTGGCATGTTGACGATGTTAGATCCAACTTTGACCTCTTTCAAAGCTTCTTCTTCATTGGAAGACTAGAGTTGAACTTCATGATTCATTCTCACTTTATGATCAAGGTATAAATTACAAAGGAAGGTATGGTTTTTTACCATGTGAGACCTATATCAGACCTTTTTGTTTCAATTAATATTCCATTTCAAGTCATGAGGCTTGACCATTCAGAGAAAACCATCTTGTAGTTGGTTATGCTCTAACTAGTCAATGGAGTGGAGAGAATAAGCTTATTTACTATGGAGATTCCAAGTAGCCTTGACAGATAAGTTTGATATGTATATTGATTTCATGACTCAAAACTCTGTTTAAATGATTATTAGATGATTTTCAAGGTGTTCTGATGCACTTCTAGCTCTCTAGACCTTGAGATGGCCCTGTACACAGTTTTCTTAAAGCCATATAAGCCATCTTTCTTCACTTATGCTTGTTTGGCCACTTGTGGCATATATAAATAATATGAAACCTTATTAAGTTATTTTAATATGTTAAAAAAAACTTTATATTGGCTCAATAAACCTCTACAATTATTTATGAAAGCTCATCTAGTTTAAAACCTTGAAAACTAGCTCAAGAAAGAGCTTTTTAGGCCAATTTCCATACACATTCAGCTCACATGTGCCAAAATTTCACTCATTTAGATGATTTAGAGAGGTAAAAATATCTTACAAGTGACTTTTAAGTCATCCTAATCCATTTATATTAATTACAAGGTTAATTTTCCCCATCAGGTCATTTTAGGTGTTTAAGCAGGGTTTAAGGGCTCTTAGAGTCTTAATAATGGTTCATAGAGTTAAGAGACATAACCCACCCAATAATAATAATTATAAAAACCCTCCAATATTCCAAAATCATATAAGGATACCATTCACCTTCTCATGAAAGTTCCCATGTCCTAGAAGGTGACTTTTTGAGCAATACAACCTAACTGTGTTTAAGAGGGATTATTTGGCAAAAAAAAGAGATGAGAGTGCTTGTTTTCGGTTAGTAAACCCTCAATGCAGTTTTTGAAACATAATTTGAGATATTCAAGTGATTTATTGAAAATATTGACCCCTCAAAATAATAAAATATGCCTTGAGACCTATGCTAGGGTTTATATACAATCCTATCCATTTAACCCTAATAGGCCTTTTTATCACAATTTTATATTTCTTGATGTTTAAAAAATAAAATGGATTGTTTTAAGAACTATAAAACATATAATTTCACCAATTAATTGACCAAACATTCAATAATATGAAAGTTTTTCTCAAATTTCATACACAGGCATGTGTATGCTTATTTATGCCTACTAAGCCTAATTAGTTATTTTAGGCCTTTAATTGCCTTTAAACACTTTAAAATCAAAAATTTGTTTGTGATATTTTATTATTTATATTAATAAACATCCTTTAATTTCCTTCACCTTATGATCTTAGGTAATAGTCTACACATTTCCTTCATTCTCCCAAAACCTGCCTATCGGTGTCCATTAGGTCTACCTAGATTGTAACATGAGTGTAAGCCTTATTAATTTGAATTTTTGATGTTTTAGATGATATGGAAATGGATTTAATACTTATATTGACCCTATTTAGGCATTATAAACCTTGTTTTTCCTCATACATGACTCATTTTCTCCTCAACTTCATACACATGCCAGTGTGTGTTAATTAAGACTGCCTGAATGTAGGTTTCATTAGAATGAGTATTTTTAGGATAAGTTAGTATTTTCATGATTAAAATGAGGGTAAAAATTATATTATACTATTCATTTACATTTTTAACTTCTCATATTCCCATTCAATCACTACACAACTAGTTTTTTGCTCAATTAGGCCTTAGACAGGCCTATAGATGCACATTAGACCTCTTAGGTGTTAGGCCTTGAGGTATGAAGTATTTGTAATTATGATAAAAAATTTATTGGCATATTTTATCCATATTTACCCTATATTAAATTTACCTCCATTTTCACCCACCTACCTTTAGTCATGTGAATAGACTTACTCAACTCCCTTAGTCTTCATCTCAATACACCTGTCAACTATTACAGTGTTTGAAGTGGTTGTGAGTGATAATTTAGATAGAAGAGGTTCATGAGGGTATTTATGATTATTTGATAAGATGACACACATATTAAATATTGACTCAACTATATATACCCTCAAGGCACTTGGTCATAGTGAAAGTGGTGAAAGACCTTGGAATCTATGCATGCAACCTTTTGGGATGAACCTTTGTGATATCAGACCTATGCAAGATTGGACCTTCATACCATTTAAAATATTATTTATGGCTTGAGATGATGCCAATGAGGTATTTATATGGATTTAAAAGTTATTCAAACTCCTCATACATATTGTTGTCACTTAATCTTGCACCCTAAAGATGGTTGTTTAAGCCTACTCTAGATTGAGTGTAACATTAGATTGCCTTTAGGCCTTTGGGTTACCTATATCAGAGGTAAACCTCTATGTTTAAGGGATATCTCCCTAGAATAGTCTTTTATAACTTATCACCTACACTACTTGCTTGCTTGGATGAAAAGGGATAAAAATAACATGAAAAGTAACTTGTACTAATGAGGTGATAAACCATATAGATATTTACTAGACTACCATACACATACACTATGAAAAATGACTCACAATACTAGTTTCATCATCCTATATTGCTCTAACATAAGTATTTCAAACATGGAGGTGATATGCATTATACTTTCCAAGGTGAGTGAACATGAGGTTAGATTGTAGGCACTAATGCTACTCCTTACACTTGAAGATATGAAAATACACTAGCTACACTTCATGTGACCAGTTAGAGGGAGAACTACTTGCATCAAACATGGAAGAGTAAAGATAAGACAAGGATAACTACTTATCACTTGACATTCCACTATGCATTACTTCACACACTTAAAAAAGAAGCTTGTGAACTCAAAACTAGATTGGAAATATTTATTTCAAAGGAAAATATAGTATTCAAACTAGTAGGGATTTACCATAGTAGGTGTGGATTATATTACAAAGCCAAATAGTCTTGCATTTATAGAGAATAGGAGAGGAGAGAGAAGAAGGGAAGTAGAAAGGTAAAAAATCCAAATGTCAAGACTTAGAAACTAGTTACATTTCAAGAGAATGAAGTATAAAAATAGGTCAAGAGCTTGTTATGGATAAGTGTTCATTAGAAGCTCATCATTATCCTTTAAGTTGGCATAGAGACCTCAAATATCCTTCTTTGAGTTCACTTGATTGCTCTAAACTTCTTTAGGAATCCTTAAAACATATGCACTATCTTAAGAAGGTTGGAAACAAGATGTGATAGTCATCAGATACCCCTCTAATTGATAGCCTTCCTCTTGACATTTGTGTTCACTATCTACAGTCACTTACTAGCCCTCTTGGCTTTAATATTCACATTTTTCATCAAGGTGACTGGCATTTGTTCAAATAAATACATAGAAGAGGTGTTATGACATCTATTCAAAGTCCCTTTGTCTTCTAATCCATTAGTTAGACCTTAAAAAGATCCCAAATTAGACCTCTCATCTTCTCACTAGATAGTCACTCTATCTATCCAAGACTACCTATGATGAATGATTTAGTATATGTACTTTTTAGCTTAATTTAGGTGGGATATGGGTATATGGAGTTAGAAAAAGTCCCTACAAACTTCACTCAATGGATTTCATCTACTCATTCTTTTTTACACCTGTGAAACACCCCAAAACTTATAGAAAAACCTGAAATAGGACTATCTATACAAGTGATTGTACATACCAATTGGGTGGGAGAGTTATAGACAAGTCCAAATTAATTTCTAGGACATTTTACCACTTTTGAATGCATATCCATATGCTTCTTCTCCATCGGGTTCTAGCAAGGGTTTTAAGAGGTTTTGCTTCTTAGTGATAGTTCATAAAATCTAGATGTTTAATCCTTGAACCAATTCCATAAATCTTGAGTTCATGACCATCATCAACTACCCCTAAATAATTGAGGTCTCATGCATAGTGTCCATATAGATATGAGCACTTGAAGATGGATCTCGAACTTCTTCAAGACATTTTAAGTAAGCCTGAGACCAACTTAGGCCAAAAGTGGTCACTCTATGTAATTACCTACAAATAAATGGTTCAAACATATCCTTAGCTATCCCATGAAGGTCATAAAATGGTTTGGAGAGTGCATTTAGTCATCTATATCAAGTTTGAGGCCATGAGGGTTTAGGCCTAGTTTTAGGCCTAATAAGCCTAAACTTTAATTTTGTGCATATGACCGCCATTGAGTATTCATGATAAATTTAGGGCCTTATCTATATTTTTTAACCTTCAAAAAAACCCTATACAATATATAAAAACTATCTAAAGATATGTCCTTCACTCTTTCAATCTTTATGTACCAATCCTGCAGGTTTACCTTACTCCTAGAGTGCCCTCTATTTGAGACAAAATAAAGGCCATCTCCCCTATTTTCTTGGTCAAAATAAGAATATATATGGATATCTTAGGTCATTATAACCTTATAAAAAAAAATTCATGGTTAGATCACCCTCCTATATTCCTTAATACTTCAAACTTCTCAATATTGGCTTCTCAAACCTAACGACTATGCAGGGTTTTGGGTTGGCTATAGGTTAAGTTTTGAAACCCAATATTTACTCTATGTCCTTTCATATTAGAATCACTTGAAAATGTGTTGGAAAATTATGAGAATTATTCTAATGTATTCACACACCTTATAATTTTTCCACCCCTTCAAACCATCTCTCTCTACTAGCCTAGGTTAATCTGCAAACTAAGTCAAACTATAGATGTCAAATTAGGAGAAACAAGGACTCTTATAGGTGATGACATATATAAAATCACTATTATTCAAATAATTTGATTTATCCTAATGTTATTAGATCATATTTACCCCTTTATAAGCATTCTCATTCCTTGTAACCATGCATCATTCTCTCATCATCAATACAATTTGGGTCTACAGTCAGACTGTAGATGCTTCATTTGGGGAATCATGGGATTATTTTAGGTGATGATGTATGCCTTGACATTGGAATCCATATTATTTTATACTTATTGAGTTAACTAAGATCATTCAATAACTATATGAGTTCATCTCATGATTTGAGACCATAGTCTCACTCACTACTATAGGTCACTACATGTGTTATTTTTAGTCATCTTAACATTGTGTTTTATTGAGTGTTTTAGGTCAAAACTTATCTAAGTTATAAACCACTCAAAAACCACTCTCTCCTAATAAAAAACTACCTTATCATGTTTAAATATAACCTATATAGTTGGGATGCAATAAATAATACATTTAGACTAAAACATACCTCAATTTCTTCATCATAATATGTTATTGAGTATGGGCAAAACCCTCATTCAGAGAAGTTAAGGTAAAACTTCTCAATTGTAACTTTCTCAATCTGTTGACATGGTTCTAGGTCTATCAATAATGTAATGGATTTAACATTTTCACCTTGATCTTATCTATTCTCTTAGACCTGATTGAAGGTCTCAAATGAATTCAATCATCTCTTGCTCAGCACTCATCTACCTCTTTTATATTGACTCTCAGACCACTACTGGAGCTACCTGTAGGTGAAGACATTATAAGATTATATATGTTGAATTAGTTCTCACAATCATTCTATAACCTTTTTATAGCTCAATATTACTAATTCCACCTTGATAATCTTCTCACAATCTTGAAACCTTCTTGTTTCATCAACATAACATATCAAGGGTTAGTTCTACTTGCATGTAGGTGACAGTTGCAGGGTTACTTGACTATACTTATGTTTTAACCTTTTTCACTCCATTATCACTACCCTTGAGACTAAAATTTCAAAAAAATAATTGATCACCATGTTATGAGATGTTGGAAACAACATATATCCTTTGTTTTGAAGACCAATGTAAGAAAATAAGCTTTATAATTGATGGAACGTTGTCTGCAAACTCTAATAATGTCTTATACTAGCATTATGAGATGTTTATGCCTATCAATTCAAACCCACACGTGTAAAAAAGACTAAAAACCTTGTAATAATGATGTTTATACCCTTCAAGATCACATACAACACTTGGCTTACTCAAATTAATGCAAATAGAGAAGAAAATTAAAGCCATTAGGGATGTGTAGGCAGTTTAGAGTCACCAACACTCTTAGCAATGTTTCATGAAGCAAAATCCACCAAACTTGGAAATATGACCATGAATTTTTATTACATAGATTATAATATCACCCACCAAAATCACTTTCTCTAACTCACCTCCTTCTGTCCATACCAAGTGGAAACTAGGTAATCTTTTTGACTTGTCTAAGAGAGCGATGAGAGAGAGAGGTTATTTTTTGGAAATTTTAGACATATAAAAGCTTCTTAAACATGTAAGTTATATATTTATATCTCAATAAACACTTTTTTAAGTCTTTCCACATGCCATAACTATTATATAGGCTGTACAACTACCAAAAATTGCCTAATACTACCTGATCCTCTTAGATGGATGTTAAACCTACAAATTTCAATTTCAAAATTTCCATCTCTAACATGTGGGATGTTATATTACCTATTTAAACCTTTTTTTCATGGGAAATTATACAATTTAATTTAATTACTTAAAATATGACATAAAATGACTTGGGACAAACTATACAAATGTGACAATGATGAAAACATATGTTTGACCTCATTAAAGACTATAGGACCACATTTTCTTATCCTAGGAGACCCTATGACAATTTTTAACTATATAGGGGGTTTACCTAATTTGAATTTGGGTAAAATTAGTCAACACAGACCTCAGTCTTTATGGAGACATAAAACCTTCTAGGTTCAAACCTGAAATCTCACCATTCTTGAAGGATACTTCTCATTTATAACTTGAAAAAATATTCATATGATTGGAAATGGATTTATAGGAATAGATGGGTATTTTAGGGACTTAAAAAACCTTCATCCATTAGCAATGATCTCACATCTTCACTAAAAATTCCTAAAATTGAGACTACATGATTTAGCTAGGGTTTTAAACCTAGTTAACTTGTTACAAATCATTAATAAAGCATATCCCCTTAAACTAAATGCTAATGCATGGAAATATTAGGGAATTAGGGCCCCAAAAATTGGATAGGACCTTAGGTACTAAATTTATCTCTCCTATCCATACCAAATAACTAAATATGACCATTATGAGCCTACCAAGAGCTCGATGGAGTATCTGGAGTACCTTGTCTCCTCGAGAATAGTTCTCTATCAACTTTATTTCATAAGTAACCTTAAAATTTTCAAAACTATCTTAAACAATGATAAACACAAAATTAATGCTATAAATAATGATCATTTGATGACAAGACAACATGACTTGACTGAACTTCTAACTAGACCATGTTAAATAACCTTGAAAGCTACTAAGTAAGACACACTACCTATCATCCTAGATCATTAATTACTAACACATGACCCTCATAATGGATATAAACAAAGTTAAGGTCAAATACATCAAAGTTTTTTATGAATCCCATTCGTGGTGGCTAAATTTTGGTTAACATCTATGGTGACCTCCTAGGATTACATGCTTGTTATGCATCTAGACAAGTTGTTGTATACCCCCATTGGGATATGGAGTCATGAATGCTACCAAATGAAACTAAAAAATTCCACAAAATCACAGAAAATGTGATCTAATAATTTGACTCAAGATAAGATGGTTAATATGGTGTTAGTTTCACAATGGAAAAAAAAATGAAAAAAACACACTAACTAGCATAACATCTCTAGGCCTAGACACTAGGGAGAGCTTAGTTAGCAAAAATGAATAAAACATACAACTAAAATGGAAAATAAACTCTCTTTTACCTTCCTTGGATGCTCCAAAATGCTTGATATAGTGGTTTTCTTAGCTTGTGCTCATGAAGTTTTCATCAAAGGAGGCTTGGCTATCTCCTCTTCTCCTTTGCACCTTATGGCTTTGGCTCTTGGCTTGGAATAAATTTGGCATGGTAACACTAATTGCAATGGATTTTGGAATAATTTTTACATTATAACTTTGCATTATCAAGTCGTAGAAATGATGTTCATGGCCTCTCTATTTATAGATTTTTGAGAATGTCTAGAATCAACCTGAATCATCTATCCTAAGATTGAGATGTGTGGTTGAGGATTAATTAAATTTTTGGAATTAAGTTTGTAATTATCCTCAAAATAAAATTGGAAAAAGGGGAAATTAAGAGGTATGGAGGGCATCATGGAAGGTATTGATGAGGCATGGAGGGCATGAATCCTGATATTTATGACATTTATGGCCTAAGAATGTCTTCCCAAGAAATGAGGTCACCTGATGATGTAGATATTCAATATTCATTTCCAAAAAAAATTATTCAACAAGTTTCCATATAATTCTTAATTAGGCTCTAATTTGAGTTAATTAGCTCTTAAGCATGTTTAGCACTTTGCACACAAATTACTCAAATTGATCATAATGCCTTGTTATTGGTCCAAAATTTGAATGGATTGGAATTTAAAGGTGATATCAGATGCATTAGATATATTATTCCATTTAGAATGTTGCTGACAACAAATAATAAAGGCATTTATCTTATGTAAGATATTTGATAGGTTAGAGCAATCTAGAGCACCCAGGTGTGAAATTAGCATTTTGACTCAAAATGATCTGATCAAAGTTAGCTAGTCCATAAATCAAATTACCCCATTTAGGGATATCCTAGCCAAAATTAGCACTTGAATATGTCAGTTTCACATCATTTAATGCATTTTAGTGTTTTTAGGCCAAATTATGCATTTTGGGTGGAAATTGGCCAAAAGTTTGATTGGAGGTTATTGGTGGCTAGATTTAGGTGTCTATAGTTTGCCCTTGTTTGGAAAGGCATTACAAGCTATAAACATAGTAACATATTCTCAAATAATGAAAAGGTCTTGTATGCCTATAACTATAATGATGATAAACTCATTGTATGATGCCCCCTCGAGGGAATGATTGACACAAGTAGGTCGATAAATGGTCCCTGGAAAAGAAAAAAGCAAAATGAGGGGACCAAAGAAAGGAAAGATGATGGGTTGAAAATACAATGATATTGAAAAAGTAGTCAAAATCATTGAGAATGCAAGTGGGATGATGTACAATGGTTTTCCCAAAGGCGGTTATAAGCATTGTACCCCAATAGTGGCAATATGGTATGCTAACACAATGATTTGCTCAAAGGTGGTTATAATAATTGAGAAGATGGAGTTGCCCCTGTTAGGATAGATAAATAAGATAATAGCATGCCCTTGTATGGGCAGAAAACATAAAGTGGTGACAACACAATGATTTACCCAAAGGAAGTTATAATCATTAAGAAATGTAGGTGGGATGATGTGTAATGATTTGACCATATGCAGTTATAATCATTAGACCCTGATTATGGAAAACATGATAAGCTTGGATGAGGATGATGATAACTTGACACAGAGGGTAATGATGAATTAGAACAACCTACTAGTAGGGAGATGCTTGTCCAAACTAATAAGGGTTAGAATTCTTTCATGCTTAATTACTTTGTTTATGATATGATTAGGATGGAATCTCGATGTCAGTGTCAAAGAGATGTCACCATTGCTGAATAGACTTCTTGAATCTTAAGTTTGTTGTAGCACATGTTGGTAGGCATCATGGTATAACATCATGAGGACTTGGCTAAAATATGCATAAGGACTGACTCTCGTAATCCAATACTCAATAGAAACATATAAAAACCATGATGACAATGTAAACATATAAATAAGGATGGATTTGAGTATAAGTGTGGGCAAGGAATCACCCAATTAACACATAAACTGAATTAAGGAAATAATATTGAAAGCAAACAAACAAGTAGATAAACAAACAAAATAAATAGTGACAAACAAACAAACAACATAATAGAAACCATATGAACATTTTCCCTAGAAAATAAGTGAAAACTTAATAAATGAACAAAATGGGGGAATAAAAGAAAAGGAAGGGGGTGGCTAAGCTATCTCCATATGCACTAGGCAAGTGGACACTACCTACATAGTTCCATGGATGTAATATCCAATAAAAAACTTTAGGCCAAATGTAGTTCTCCCAAGGAATGTGAAGAATATGATAATTGAGGAAAACAAACAAATTGGATGTGATAGAAGAAGAGGAATGGTCTTGAAAAATGGCAAGCGTGTGAGAGAAAAAGGCCAAAAAGGATGGGGAAACTAAATGACAAGTGATTTGCTTATAACATAGTAAAGCTTTTATAATCCTTAAGGCAAAGAAGTGTTTAATGTTTTTGTTCTTTTCTAATGATTTTACAAATGTTTTTGGAATTTTAAAAGTGTCTAAACTCGATCAAGAATGATGAGACACCAAATAGTTCAAGCTCACAATATGGTGAGAGTGTTCAAACTTAGGTTACTCACAAAATGGCGAGAGCATTTAAACTTAGGTTTCTCATAAAATAGTGAGAGCATTCAAACTTAGATTGCTCACAAAATGGCAAGAGGGTTTCTTAGATTGCTCAAAAAATGGCAAGAGGGTTTCTTAGGTTGCTCGCAAAATAGCAATAATGTGGCTTAGGTGTTGACTAAGTTAACCTCAAAAAGTATCGAGTGCTATCTACATAGTCTCAGAGTAGGACCTCAATTCACTGTAGTTTCACCTTTACAATGGAGGAATTTGACTAGTGTAGTAGTCAATTCAAAAAAAATAGGCATAGTTGGTAAAAAGGCAAAGTATGACATAGAAAGTGGCAAGTTGGTATGTTAAGGCTTAATGTTGCCCCTAGTTTGCCCATAAGGGACTAGGACACAATGGCATAAATCAATGGTATTAATTTTCCCAAAGGTAGTTATAATTAGTAACAAGAGCGTTGGTAAGAAAGGAATAACAAATGAAGGATGCAACTGTCAAAATGTCTATCACACTACTCCAAAATATAATCTCTATCTAAAGTACTTAAACCAACTGATGAAACCAATCACATTCCTCAATGCTGAAAATGTGTAATGAATGGAAAAAACTAAGGTCAAACAAGCTAGGCTTTAGAACACACTATGTTAATAGGTCAAAAATGTAAAGTAGATATGGCTAAGAGGATGGATAAGAATGATATTTGTATAAATAAGAATAATGATAAAATGGTATAACTAAAATGGTCCTTATAGACAATACACCTTAGCACTCAAGCATAGTATCACTTGAGATGAATAATATTCATCAGCTCAAGAAGTTCATCTCCATCTGGTGTGGCAAGCTTGTACACTCCTGATCCATAATCTACAGTAATGATGAAAGGCCCTATCTAATTAGGTTTGAATTTTTCTTTATGCTTCTTCTCAGTCATGGTATTCTTTTGGTTTTTTTTAAGAACAAGATCACCAAGTTCAAATGTTCTATACTTAACACATCGATTATAGTGGCCTTTGAGTCAGTTTTGATATGTTTGAAGATTATTGAGAAGAACTATGTTTTTGTCATCAAGTAGGTCTAGCTCTTGCAGATGAGCTACTCGATAGTCATAATCATCCAGAATATGCTTGAAATAAATGTGTAGTGAAGGCAATTCAACCTCAATGAGAAGGATGGCTTCCATACCATAAACAAGTGAGTATGGAATGGCTTCTATAAGGGTATGATGATTGATACAATATGCCCAAATGGCAAGGAATGTCTATAGGTGCTAGTCATGACCAACATCATTGATAATCTGTTTGAGAATATTAAAAATTATCTTATTTGATGCTTTAGTTTGGCCATTACTTTAAGGGTAATATGTTGTAGAAAAATGTTGTGATATTATATTCGGTACAGAGTTGGTTTACATCCTAATTATTGAATGATCTTCTATTATCAGATATAATGTCAAAGGGGATACCATAATAGTAAATGAGATGGTTGAATATGAATTTGGAAATTTGCTTTTCAGTCGCGTAAGTGAGGGGTATAGCTTTAACCGACTTAGTGAAATATTCAGTGGTGGTAAGGATATGTTTGACATTAGATGAAGTGGGGTTGATCTTCCTAACACGGTCAATTACCCATGTAGAAAATGGCCATGGTGTCAACGTCAGTTTTAGATTTTTGGCTAGGGCATGAATCAGATTAGCATACCATTGACATTTGTCACACTTCTTTACATATGTAGCAGCATTTGTGTCCATCATGGGCCAATAATAACTAGTATGTAAGAGATTTTTGGATAGGAATACCCCACTATAATGAGCTCCACATAATCCTTTGTGAACTTCTCTTAATGTTAGTGTAGACTCTATCAAAGTTATAAATGAAGCAGAGTTCCATCAAAACTGTGATGGTAAAGAGTGGATCCAAGTAAGGTATAAAGAGTGGAATGATGAATGAAGGATTTGTTTTGTTTTTAAGATGGGTTAGGTGATATAAATTGGTCATAAAGGTCATTATAAAGGTCTAAGTACTAAATAGAATTATGACCAATAATATCACAAATCATTACAATGGTTGAAAGTTCATGAGCTAGTGCTGAGAAATTCTCAATGAGGAACTGATACTCTCTAGCTTTATTTACTTGTCAAATCAGAGAGCCAATAGTAACCATGGCATCTATAGTTTTATTACTAGCCCTTGGTATGTGCTCAAACTGAATGTTAGTAATTTATTTCTTAAAAGTGTCGACCATGGCTTTATATAGAACTAACTTGTCATCTTTGGTCTAAAAATGATCTGTAACTTGATTCATAATTAACTAAGAATCACCATAAACTTGGAGATGAGATATATTCCAATGCATTACTTATCAAAGTCTTGTAATAAGTGCTTCATACTCAGCCATGTTTTTTGTACAAGGAAAGATGATTTTGAATGATTTAGGGATTAGATCCCTCTGTGGTGTAATAAATAATAGGCCTGACTTCAATCCATGTGTAGTAAATGAACCATCAAAATATAACTTCCAGGGCTGCTCCTTAAGGGGTGTGTCAATGATATCATTATAGATTCATCAATAAATTGAAATGTGAGTGGTTGTGTGTCTATGAGAGGTGCTTCAACAAGTTGATCTATAAAAACTTGTCCCTTGATTGCCTTCTGATTGACATACTCTATGTCAAACTCACTAAGAAGCATGATCCATTTATCCATTCTACCTTGCAAAGTTGTTTTAGATAGTAGATAATTAAGTGGATATACTTTTAAAATGACTATGGTCTTATTATTCAACATATAATGACATAGTTTTTGAGCTATGAAGACCATGGCCAAACAAGATTTTTCAATAAGTGCATAGTTATGTTCATATGTAAGCAAGGTAGGGGTTAGATAGTATAGGGCATGCTCTTTTCCATTTTCATCATGTTGAGCCAAGAGTGTCCCTAGAGTATGGTCGGTAGCTGATAGGTATAACAAGAATGGCTTTCCTGGCATAAGAGGTAATAAAATAGGTAGATTAACAAGATAGTCTTTGAGTTGTTGAAAAGTTATTTGGTAGTGATCATCCCAGTGAAATGCAACTCCTTTACTCAAAATGTGTGTAAATGGATGGTACTTATATGGTAATTCAGAGATGAAGCATCAGATTGATTGGATCTTACCCTACAAACTATGAAGTTGATTTAATTTGGTTGGTGGTGACATCTCAATTATAGCATGGACTTTATTCAAATAGACATCAATACCTCTATGAGACATGATAAGGTGAAATAATTTTCCCAAGATTATGCCAAACACACATTTCTCTGGATTGAGTTTGACTTTGTACTCTCATAATCTTTCAAATATCTTACGCAACATTGTTGGATGATCAACCTTGGTTTTGGATTTTCCTAATATGTCATCGACATAGTCTTCAATAATATCATGCATCATATCATAGAATATGATAGTCATGGCCCTTTGATATGTAGCTCCAACATTCTTAAGGCTAAATGTCATTACCTAATAACAAAATGTTTCCCATAGAGTGGTGAACACTATTTTATGTTGGTATTCTGGTGTTATTCTGATTTGGTTGTATCCTAAAAAGCCATCCATGAGTGAAAGCATTTCATAACCTACCATGGAGTCAATGATCATGTCAATATTAGGAAATGGAAAATTATCTTTAGGATAAGCTTTGTTGATGTCTCAAAAATTAGTATAGATTTTGATCCTTTCAAGCTTTCTACTAATAGGTACCACATTAGAGATCCATTTTGAGTAGTCAATGGATCAGATACATCTTGATTCTAAGAGTTTTTATAACTTTTTTTTACCAATATAAAAATGTGAGCATACATCTTACATATCTTTTGTTTTACTAGTTTGGCATCAGGATTAACCATAAGGTGATGTAGAACCAAGGTGGGGTCCAAACCTGGCATGTCAAAATAGGCCCATGCAAAGATATCTACAAATTATATCAATAGAGTTGTAAAGACTTCATGTTCTTTCTCACTGAGGGACATGCCTAATTTTATCCATTTCAGGTCTAATGGAGTCCCAATGTTTACCTCTATTATATGTCTAATTAGAAGGGTTGAACCATCTTCTAGGATAGGAGGCAATGACTTTAACTATTAGACTATGTTAGGTTCTTCTGCTAGGACTTACTCTTCAAATTCTCCTAGGCATGATGAATCTAAGTCCCCTAATGGGATATCTAACCATGTGATATAAAGAGTTAGACATTTTTGAATAATTTGATCAAATACTTGTGAAAAACTAAACGTGGATCCATAGGCAAGTTCATCGTTGGTAGTCTCTTGGTCTAAATTTGAAGAAGAATGAACATCCCCATCTAATGGCACCTAAAATAGGTTTTCACCACCAGACTAACCTTTATCTTTACTTTTTCTCTAGTTAGAAAGTGCCTCAAAGAGGTTTTCACTTTGGGACCTCAATGTTTTAATTATTTGTTTTTGGCTAAGGGTGTTCACCCACTCTCCAAAATAGGCTATAGGATCTAATGTAATTGAGAATCCTGACTTGTGATCTCCCAATGAAATGTTGTCTCTAAGGCCTAAGAAGTTGTAAAATGCCTCATCATTTTGGAATTCATCAATCGACAGACTGGGTTTTTGTTGGTCCCATTCTATTAGTTGGGGATAATATAATGGCAATGGATTATGATGAATGGCCAGTTTAAGGGTACAAATGGCATTGTTATCAAATAGGTTAGTTTTATCTAGGTCATCAAAGGTGAGCTATGATCAGACTCTGCTTCACTATAGACATCATCATCACTAGTCTCTAGTGATAGTGTTTAAATAAGATATGTGGGGTCACCCCTAGGTGGTTTAAATCCAAGTCCATAAGGTCTTTCATACTATCATGGAAATTAGCTCGATGGTTCCTTGCTGATTTAGTTTGAGGCCTCTTCCTTCATAATTGTGATGCTTCATGATCCTATTGGGAATAGGATATTTTGTATTTAATTAACAATCAGCTTGGTTGTCATTGTATAACCATGATTCATCCCCTTCAAGAGGGTCAGTTTCTAGGCTAAATGCTAGTACAAATGTGATAGGTCCCTTATCTTTGTTCTTTTATTGCCAATGCATATGTGGAGTGACTTTAGGTCACCCAAAGGTTTTTGGATTCTAAGGAAGAATGACAATATGAAATGTATCATGGGTCACATACTCTCCCAATCCATTATTTTAAATGGTGAAATGATTAGAAGCTTCAGGGGGTGGTATGTGGGAAAGGGAATCGAAGGTATTAGGATTTATGCAATTATCTAGTGAAGGATCAATAAGTATAGCCTTTCCTTTATCTTGCTTGGAACTTGGATTCATGATGTACTAATAATTTTAGCTTTGAAATTCAGCCTCAAGATGTTTATAGTGTTCATATGGGTGTAAATCTCCTAAAATATTCACTTCCATCCCTGAGTGGGAAAATGTGATACATTGGTGCAACATTGACAAGACTGCATGAATCTCATGTTGTTAGGTTGTGGAGCTAAAAGCTTCACTAATGCAAACAGGGGAGGAGGTTGCTGAAGGTTGCTGAGTTGCAGAGCAATCGGCGTTGATCTGATTAGCCAACATCGGTAGGATTAGTGAAGAGAAGCAACCAACGTCGGTCAGGGATCGGCCGGTGTCGGTCACCTCTAGGCAAACAGCGACTGACGTTGGTCACCTAAGCGGTTCAGAACTACAAGTTTTATGGGCAGTTAGTTAATGAACCAAGTGTTTGCATGTCAAGAGCCAAATTTAGACTAGAAGCTGTGGATCTAATTATTGTAATTAGATGTCTAATTATTGTTTGCATGAGATCTATTTAAGAGACTCATAGGCTATATTGTAAAGTGTTCTAGTTTGAGTTGAGAAAAGTTAGCTCCTTCTGTGTGTGAGGTGAGTAAGGGTGTTCCTCCTAGTTCCACAGTAGTACCAAGTGTGGGTGCTAGTTTTGGAGAATCAACAGGATTCTTCAGGGGTGTAGGATCTTGGTTAGCAGGTGTGCATGGCTACGTTAGGAGATCTACATGGTAAGTAAGATCATTGATCTATAGGTGTATGTGTGTGCATGATCTAGGTTTGGAGGTGTACAGAACCAGATTGATTTGTAGGTGTGCAAGATTAGAGAGGATAGCAACACAATAGGGAGCAGGATCATGTGGGATCTACTTGGAGTACAGTGTGTACTCGGTTATAGAGCAAAGAGGAAGGCAAGGTAGTTCCTTCCATAAGTAAGATCAGATTGGGTTGCAGGTTGTTACAATTTAGGGGAGATCTACTTGAAGTAAGATTGTGTACTTGGAGTGCATGGAGCACTTGTGGAGTGTGTGGAGCACTTGTGGAGTGCATGGAGCATTGGAGTACTGGCAGTAGTGGATACTGATTGGTTGGAGGTGAACACCAACTCTATGTTTGAGTTGTGTGTTGGGACCGTAAGAGAGAGAGATTTGAGGAAACAAGTACTATACACTTGAGGTGTGGGAAGCCTCTGTAAGGTGGAAGAGTGTGGTGGCTCTTTATTGTATTCTTTTTTGGATGAGTATTAATACAAGTTGTGTATTGTCTCTCATATTCTATGTTATTTCTGAATTCTAGTTACTTGTGATTTTGGTTTAATTTCGCATGTAAGTTGCTTGTATTTGGTAATCAATTGTGTGCTTCCATTATTTCTTAACAAAGTGGTATCAGAGCTAAGGTTGCAGGGAGCAGGTTTTATGTTTGGTTACAGGGCACTCTCAGGGGTTTTTGATTGATTGGGAGTAGAGCAATGGCAGAAGAAAGTAAGCTAAAAATGGAGGAATTGAAAAGCACAAATGGTCACTTACGGTCCTATGGAAAGAAAGAGCAGGTAAAGAAAAATTGTTAGTTTATGGAAGATCAGCATGAAGGAACTGAAGAAGCAGATGTTGTGGCATAGGATGCTCTGGTATGTTTCTTGGATAAAGTAGAATCTTGTTTTATAGATTCTGTTGCCTCTTTCCATGTAGTTTGAAATAGAGTATCTTTTCATGGTAAGGTTTTTAGAGACTTTGGAAAGATTTATTTAGGGGCTGGTGTGCCTTGCCAAAGAATTGACAAAGGGGAAGTGATGCTGAAATTGCAAGCGGCCAACACATGGGTGTTGAAGAAGGTCATGCAGGTCCTAGTCTTGGAGATGTGGCTAATTGCTTCATGAAAGTTGGGCAATGAGAGATGCATAAGAACTCTCACAATGGATGCACTTGAATTAGCGGGTGGTAAGAAAGTAGGTATCCTTTATCTATCTACTTATATTACTGATTCTTCTTCTATTGCAGAGACGTGGCTTTGTAGGCTTGGTCACATGAGTAAGAAAGAGATGCATGTTCTTAAGCAGAAGACAGATGTGTTTGATAGACTTAAGAACTGGAAAGCCTTGGTGTTCTTGGAGGAGATGATGGACAAAGACTAGTGGATGGGGCTGGATACTTTTGAACAGGGTAGTTTGGACATGGGTTTTGATTCAAAGGAGCTCGCAGGTAAAAATTCATCACTCACAGGCGAACATAGGTACCAGCTTCGGTCAGGGGGAACCGGCATCGAACAAATAGGTGCCAATGTCGGTCATGTGCAGACTGAAGCCAGTGATGTTAGGCAGGGTAAGACTGACATCGGTCAGAAGGACTGACATCGGCAATAGGTAAGATTGACGTCGGTCAGGAGGATCGACATTGGCAACAGGGACACTAACGTCAGTAGAGTTGGTAGTCAGGACAGGTGCAAGGAAACTGACGTCAGTCAGATGCAGACTGTGTGGTGACTGAGGTTGGTCACCATGACAGATTTTGGGTGGATAACAAGCTGTCAAGAAGTCTCAAATGCCCATATGGAGGACTAAAGGTGGTAAGTAAGCCTTAAATTCATTGTTCCTCTGCTTTATACTAGTTGCTAACTGTAGAGCAGGAAGGATCCAGGAAACAGTGGGAGCATTATAGGAATAGGATGCAGAACCAAGCGGGAGATTTGGTAGGGTTGCTAGCCGAAAGAAAGCACTAAGAGACGAATGGATACCTTAGTTAAAGAATAGAGAGAATGGACACGTGAGATGGAAGGCCAAGTCATATTGTCTTGAGGAAGCTGCAGGACAATGGTACATGTTTTGACAGATGGATGACAAAGCGTGGCTTTAGTCAATGTCAGGTTAACTACTGTGTTTGTCTTACCAGGTGGATGATGATAGCTACATTATCCTATTACTGTATGTGGATGGTATGCTAGCTAGCAGGTGTGTATATACAAAATTTTGCTGAGCTAAGGGTAAGGTTAGTTTAGTGGCATGTCATGAGGAATTTGGAGCAGCAAAATTCTTTGGCATGGGAGACATGGAAGATCACAGGCTGATTTTGTCTCCAGTGGGAGCTGATGTGAATCAGGGGTTGGCAAGGTCTAGGATGTAGAACTAGAGCACACCAAGGGTTGGATAGTATAGTGTCTGAAATCACATGAGGTCTGGTACAAACCTGAGTTTGCCCAAGCAGTGGGTGCTGTCAGAGAGTTAGGAGCCAATTCAGGGAAGTGGGTTCTCAGGTTTTTGAGAGGGACCAGCAGTAGGGATTCATGCTATGCAGGGTCAAGACTTCACTACATGGGTTTGTAGGTTACTCGAATGACAGGAGGTGCACCACAGGTTGTGTGGTGGTTGGTCTTCAGGATTGATCTTGAAGAGGGATACAAGCCAAGAAATAGATTAGACAAGGTACAGGTACAGGTACAGTGCAGCTATTTATCTCCAAGTGGGAGATTGTTAGGTTGTGGAGCTAAAAGATTCACTGATGCAAATAGGGGAGGAGGTTGCTGAAGGTTGCTGAGTTACAGAGCAACTGGCATTGGTCTGATCAGTCGACGTTGGTAGGATTAGTGAAGAGAAGCAACTGACATTGGTCAAGGATCGGCTGGCATCAGTCACCTCCAGGCAGACAGGGACCGACGTCGGTCACTTGTGCAGTTCAAAATTGCAAGTTTTACAGGTTCTTAGTTAATGAACCAAGTGTTTGCATGTCAAGAGCCAAATTTAGACTAGAAGCTGTGAATCTAATTATTATAATTAGATGTCTAATTATTGTTTACATGAGATCTATTTAAGAGACTCATAAGCTGTATTGTAAAGTGTTCTAGTTTGAGTTGAGCAAAGTTAGCTCCTTCTGTGTGTGAGGTGAGCAAGGGTGTTCCTCCTAGTTCCATAGCAGTACCAAGTGTGGGTGCTAGTTTTGGAGAATCAGTAGGATTCTTCAGGGGTATAGGATCTTGGTCAGTAGGTGTGCATGGCTACATTAGGAGATCTGCATGGTAAGTAAGATCATTGATCTGTAGGTGTATGTGTGTGCATGATCCAGGTTTGCAGGTGTGCAAGATCAGAGATGATAGCAACACAACAGGGAGCAGGATCAGGTGGGATCTACTTGGAGTACAGTGTGTACTCGGTTATAGAGCAAAGAGGAAGGCAAAGTAGTTCCTTCCATAAGTAAGATCAGATTGGGTTGCAGGTTGTTGCAGTTCAGGGGAGATCTACTTAAAGTATGATTGTGTACTTGGAGTGCATGGAGCACTTATGGAGTGCGTGGAGCACTAGAGTACTGGCAGTAGTGGATACTAACTAGTTGGAGGTGAACACCAACTCTGTGTTTGAGTTGTGTGTTGGGACTGTAAGAGAGAGAGCTTTGAGGAAAGAAGTACTGTACACTTGAGGTGTGGGAAGCCTCTGTAAGGTGGAAGAGTGTGGCGGCTCTTTATTGTATTCTATTATGGATGAGTATTAATACAAGTTGTGTATTGTCTCTCATATTCTGTGTTATTTCTAAATTTTAGTTACTTGTGATTTTGGTTTAATTCCGCATGTAAGTTGCTTGTATTTGGTAATCAATTGTGTGCTTCCGTTATTTCCCAACACATGTAACCAAGGCCTGATTAGAAACATATTATATGATAACTCAAGATCAATCACATGACAAAGTGTATCATGGGTCAAAGGCCTAATGATAACTGACAAACTAATGGCACCTTGTGATTCTCTTTCTTGATTATCATAAGCTTTGATGGTTATTATTTTTGGCTAGAGATTTGCCAGTGTGTACCCAAGAATCTTGATGAGCTTTAGAGACACTATGTTGAGGCCTGATCCATTGTCTATAAGGACACGTTTCACTTTATACCACTTTATATAAACTTATATATATAATGGGTTATTATGGAGTGGGCCAAGGGAAGACATATCACTTTGGTTGAATGTGACTTGTTGGGCTAGAGCTAGGTGTCTAACCAAAGCTTGAAATTTATCAGGGGATATGTCACTAGCAATAGTGGGTTAGGTTAAAAAATCATTCAAGATGTTCTTGTGGATTGATGATGTTTGCAACAAATCTAAAATAGAAATTTGTGCTAGTGTCTTTTGTAATTATTCCACAATATCAAACTTCTTGTCTTTTTCAGTATTGAATGGTTGATTTTGATGCCAAATGGTCAGTTAGATAATAGGTAAAGTGGTAGATGGTTTTGGGCATGGGATATTAATCTTTGACCTTTGAGTTATGATTACATAATCAAGATTAAATTCTAGACCATTATTGCTAACAAATGTTGGGAATGGTGTGGGATCAAACAAGATAAGTTTCGATTACCAGTGCACTCATATGTGGCCACATGGTAAGGATGAGTTATCGATATAAGGTCCAAAAGGGGAAGTCCTAATTTTTTGGTTTGCCTATATGCACTCCTAGGTCAAAGAAGGATTATCCATGTAATTTGGCTAAATGTTGTTGTTTAGCAATGGTCTAGGCTGATTAGTGTTTGGTCTAGGATTAATGGAGATTGTATTAACACTACCCCTAACAATATGACCTACAACTCTATTGTAGTCATGTATAATTGCATGACAGGTTTGTTGGTTGTTATCATTTTGATCTTGGTTTTATCCATTGTTCTATCATTATGGTTTCTGCTGTTGATTTTTTTGATTCTATTGGTTTAGCCTTTGACTTTGATACTATTGATTTTGCTACTACACTAGCCATTGTTATTATTGTTGTTGATTATTATGATATTTTTGATTGTTATATTAGGGAAAGGGGTTTTGATAAATCAAAAGAGTTTAATTGGAAGTGGAAGCACCATTATCCAATGTTATCTCCCCATTCTCCAACATATTCTCAATTAAATGCTTGATTTAGACACATCTTCGTAGATTATGCCCATTGACCCGATGATAGTCACAAAATTCATTTTCATGATACTAATCAGGATAAGAAATGCCTTGTGGATAATGTTTTGGTATAGGCTAACTAATTAGATTATTGGTAGAAAGCTTATGAAATACATACTCAATAGGTTCTCCTAGGTCACTAAAGACACGATGTACAGGCATGGTTCTCCTAAAAGGAGGGGTTTGCAATGGTAAATGCTACTATATTTGTTGTGTAGGTCTTGGTTGTTGAGTTAAAAAGGTGGTGTAGATGATGTTTTCACTATTTAGACATGACAAGATTTGGTTACTCCATTTCCCACAACATTCTTATTGTAGTTGAATTGCTTCGGTCTTTCTTGGTTATTGGCATGTGTCAGTTGTGATGCTTGTCCTTGAATGGGATGTTGATGTTGTTTATTTCCTTGATTGGTACCTTGATTTTGATTAGTTAAATTAAGCTTGATGACTCCTTTATTGATGAATGCTCACTCAATCAACAAGCCTTTGTTGATGATTTCCTTGAAAGTATGTGCACATTGTAGCTCTAGATGATATGCTATCTCACTATGCAAATTTTTGGTAAACACAACGACTAATTGTTTATCTAGTAAACTATGGGTGAAATGTCTTACAAGGGCTCTCCATCATTTTAGATAACTTACAAAACTCTCACTAGCTTTTTGCTTTGCTTGTGTTCAGTCCACTAATGAAATCTCATACTCGAGATTATAGGAAAAGTGCTGCAAAAACTTATCAAAAATATCATCAAAATCCATTACTAAATTTTTGTGCAACTTTAAAAACCATTATAAGGCTTATCCAACCAATCTCCTAAAAATAAACATCAAAAGGTATGTCACTATATGCCACTGGTTGACATGTGATAAAGAATTCAGTTAAATGGGCCTTAGGGTCACCTTTTCCTTTATATTTGTCAAAAATTGGTGGTTCATATCCTAGAGGAAATGATATCTCTAAATACTCCATGTTGAATGGATAGGAATACACATCATCTAATTTGAACTTTTTAGTCTGTTTCCTAGCTTGAATGGTAGCAATTGCATCCTTTATCTATTACAATTCTTGGGATAAGAAACTGGAAGGAGCATTAGTTTGAGGGAGAATATTAGTTTGGGTATATGGTTGGGAGGTCACAAGTGGGACACTTTAAATAGGGTATGATGGAGATACCTGTTAAGCACGAAATATACTGAGAGGGGGGGTGAATCAGTATATTATATATCTTATAAAACTTTCCCTTTATCAAATTCCACTTAATCAAACATTCAAGATATGCATTAAAACTCAAACAATAAACATCACAAAAGATAGAGAGAGACACCAGATATAACATGGAAACCTAATGTGGGAAAAACCATGGAGAATCAATCTCAAATATATTCTTGAGAACAAACCCACAGGAGCACCATATCCCTTTGCCAAGTACAAACCTCAGCTACAATTTGTGAGCACCAACCCACAGGAGCTTCAAAGCCCTTTGCCGAGCACCAACCCAGGACCTATTCATGATCACCAACCCACAGGAGCACCAACCCTTTGTCAAGCACCAACCCAGCAACAATTCATGAGCACCAACCCACAGGAGCACCAACCCCTTTGCCAAGCACTAACTCAGCAACAATTCATGAGCACCAACCCACAAGAACACCAACCCCTTTGTGTATACCACACACCTATCTCTCAATGTTGCTATCTCAACAAATGATAGATCAATACAACATCTCCTTCCTCTCTCTCACCTTTGCTCTTCTAAGCTAGATATAAAAAATATAATTCATATTCATCTCTCACAATTGCTCTTCTAAGCTAGATATTACAATATCAAATCAACCTCTATCTTCCATATTACAAATGGCTACTCAAGCCTTTATTTATAGCTTTCCAAATGACCTTTGGCCTTCCCCCTTTGTGACCCTTCAATCCTCATGGAAAATGGCACCAATCTTGGATGACCCTTCATATCCAAGCATTTGAAAAGTCATGTGGTGACCCTTCATGATCAAAAAGGTCCTTCCCACTTTTATCCTTATCTTTGGTGACTCTTCGTATTCCTCAAAGTGTCCCTTCATGAGAAATTGTGCCTTTACTCTTTTGTCTTCACTTGGTGACTCTTGGTATTCCCTAAGATGACTCTTCATGGGAAAACGTGTCCCATCCTTCTTTTATCTTTATCTCATGGCTCTTCGACTTCTCTATGGGCCCTTATTTTGTCTCATATGCAACCAAAAATATTTTTGTTAATATTAAATAAATATTAACTCATATTAGCCAAGATATATTTATTACAAACATCATTAAATGCAATGGGGCCTTTATCACCAATAATGCTGAACCTTTGACATCAATGACAATATTTCCAACAATCTCCCCCTTTGTCATTGATGGCAACCTCAATCCTGAAATTGCCACATCCTGTCACCTGCACATTCTGTCATTTGAAAACATACAGTAACTCCCCCTTACTGTAGCAACATGTACCTATTCTCTGTACCTATTTTCTGCACCTATACCTATACCTATTATTCTCCCCCTTTGACATCAATGGCAAAGGGCCTACCTAGAGCTAACACTTAGCTCCCCCTCACTTGATGCTGAACATCAATGGCAGGAAGTAATAAAAATTACTCCCAACTCCTCTCGCCGATCTTTGAGAAGATATCTGTTTTTGCCTATCCTTTGAGAATTTGCAATCAACTCATTTGAATATTTTCTTCGAATGTCACAACCTTCTGCATGAAACTTTAAAGTGTATCCTTGATCACATATTTGCCTTACACTCAATAGATTATGCTTATAAAACATTCTTAGTCTTGGTTCTACCATTGTTCAAAATTAAAGTACCTTTTTTGGCTATTCTGGTAGTGGTTTTATCTCTGAATCTCACTGTACCACCATTGATCTTCTTTACTCTTATCTCCTGTCATATGCCTCAAACATACACTATGAACGAACCATGGCTAATCTTTATCTCTTACATGCAAAGTTGTTTGCACCAACATAGAATCTTCAGGTTGTTTCTTCTGCCATGAACACGACTGAACCTTCTTCCTAATGAATAGAGCTTTGAAACTTTGATCCTTCTTGATTGAATCTGCATGAGTATCCTTTTCTTTCTCTCTGAAACTGTTAGCTCTTTTTCAACATTCTAATTTCTTATGACCATAATCATTTGAAACACTGCATATGTAAGAATCATTCTAATAGCCTCAAACCATAATACTGATGCAAAATTTTCTTCAAAAATATATTCCCTCAAAAGATATACAAATTAATCTGTCAACTCACCTTCTTGTCATGAAAAATATCCAAGACCCAATAACATCCACCATGCTTCAATTTTCTTAAAAGTGTCTCCTTGAAGCCTAGAAGAGACACCCCCACACAAAAGGGTTCTAGAAATAAATCTCAGGAGATTCCCACATCTCCTCTATTTCTTCCTTGATCTTCTTGTGTTTTTCTTTTAGAATTCATTTAAGCATGTCTAACCTTTTTGACTTACTAACCTTATCATTTATGATGTTCTTCTTTTTCTCAACTTTTGTAACTATCTTATCTTGACAAAGCTCATGCTCAAATGTAACAAGAGATTCTTTACAATCCTTCTTATCTGATTCTTTATCTACTATAGCAAGTAATTCATTTTCATTCTTAACCTCAACATGATCAACCTTTTCTATTTTAGGTCTCCAAACCTGAATTTGTCTTTTCTCATATTTTCTAGGGTCTTTATATCCTTTGACATACCTTGAATATCTCTTTACTTTATTTTGGCATAATCTAGGAATATGGCCAACCTCATGACAATAAAAGCAAACAATATTTCTCATACCTTTTTCTTGAATGTGACTGAGATCTCCCTTTGACTGATTGCTTCTCCTCATACAATATCTTGCCCTATGACCAACATGATGACAAGCAAAACAATGGCCATGAAAATAATTTGAAAACTTGAAAGCATTGGGCTGCCTGATCGACTTCTTTGATTTGCCTTCAAAACCTGCATCGTTCTTTCCTTAGACTAATATTTCATGATCTTTCTCAACCTTGATTATAAACTTTTCATGATTATCCTTTAAAGAATCTAACTCAACCTTCAACTGATTACACTCTTCTTCTTTTGATGTTAAAATTGAAGTTGCAACCTCTAACTGATTCTTAAGATCTTGAATAAATATCTTATTTTCTTTTACTTCTATAGCCAACTTAGAATCCAAGATACACACCTTTTCCTTAAGAGCCTCAACCATAGATTTTAACTCTTGATTCTCCTTTTTTAGCTGCTTGGCCATCTTATGCTTTTCTTTGATCTACCTTCAAGCTGTTAAACTCTTTCTGAAGGAACCTGCTCTGATACCAATTGTTAAGCATATAATATACTGAGAGGGGGAGGGTGAATCAGTATATTATATATCTTATAAAACTTTCCCTTTATCAAATTCCACTTAATCAAACATTCAAGATATGCAATAAAACTCAAACAATAAACATCACACAAGATAGAGAGAGACACCAGATATAACGTGGAAACCCAATGTGGGAAAAGCCACAGAGAATCAATCTCAAATATATTCATGAGAATAAACTCACAGGAGCACCATACCCCTTTGCCAAGTACAAACCTCAGCTACAATTCATGAGCACCAACCCACAGGAGCTTTAAATCCCTTTTTCGAGCACCAACCCAGCACCTATTCGTGAGCACCAACCCACAAGAGCACCAACCCCTTTGTCAAGCACCAACCCAGCAACAATTTGTGAGCACCAACCCATAGGAGCACTAACCCCTTTGCCAAGCACCAACTTAGCAACAATTCATGAGCAGCAACCCATAGGAGCACCAACCCCATTGTGTATACCACACACCTATCTCTCAATGTTGCTATCTCAACAAATGATAGATCAATACAACATCTCCTTCCTCTCTCTCACCTTTGCTCTTCTAAGCTAGATATAACAAATACAATTCATATTCATCTCTCACAATTGCTCTTCTAAGCTAGATATTACAATATCAAATCAACCTCTATCTTCCATATTACAAATGGCAACTCAAGCCTTTATTTATAGCTTTCCAAATGACCTTTGGCCTTCCCCCTTTGTGACCCTTCAATCCTCATGGAAAATGGCACCAATCTTGGATGACCCTTCATATCCAAGCATTTGAAAAGTCATGTGGTGACCCTTCATGACCAAAAACGTCCTTCCCACTTTTGTCCTTATCTTTGGTGACTCTTCATATTCCTCAAAGTGTCCCTTCATGAGAAATTGCACCTTTACTCTTTTGTCTTCACTTGGTGACTCTTGGTATTCCCTAAGATGACTCTTCATGGGAAAATGCGTCCCATCCTTCTTTTGTCTTTATCCCGTGGCTCTTCGACTTCTCCATGGGCCCTTCTTTTGTCTCATATGCAACCAAAAATATATTCGTTAATATTAAATAAATATTAACTCATATTAGCCAAGATATATTTATTACAAACAACATTAAATACAATGAGGCCTTTATCACCAATAATGCTAAACCTTTGACATCAATGACAATATTTCCAACAATACTTGTTAGGGTACATTGGTTTGGTTGGGGAATGGACCAAGAATATGCATACGTGGATTAAGATGTACTTGAAATTGCACATTTAGTTATGTGATATTCTAGTTTGGGTTGGCGATAAAGGTTTGACTTGGAGGATTTTGTGGTTGGGATGGAGGCATATAACTATACCATTCTTGTTATGGTTGACATAGGACATGATGATGACTAATCTAACCTTGTTGTTGTGTATGAACTTATGGACCGAGACCGTGTCTCGTAATTTATGGCATATTTTGAACCAATGATTTTCTAGTAGGTACTTGAGAGATATGAGAGCCTCCTTATTGCATGAATCCCTATAGGGATGTCAAAATAGGTTATAGATTAGACATCTATTACTAAAAAATATATGTATGTTGTTGAATAGTCATTACTTGGTTTTGGATTGGCATATTAGTCTGTGACTGAAGAGGTATGTTTGTTATTACCTGGTGAGGTAGAATATTAGTTGCCTCTGATTGAGGTAGAAATATATTTATCTTCTATTGTGTTGGTACACTATATTATGCCTGTTATTGTGGAATACTACTCGTTACTTGTTGAGGAGTAGGATTCATAACATTCTATCATTGAGGTGTGACATTAGCCATTGTTTGACTACCTAATCCCATAAGTTGTACACTTGAAGAATCAACCAATTGAGGTTGGGATGTAGAAACTACTACTCCCTGGTATGATGATCCACTCATAGAATTAACCACATGCACATGTTGTTGGCTAGTTTTTTGTGTGTTAGTACCACTTTGATTAGGATTGGACATTGTTTGCACATTGTCCATTATATTTGGCTCACTATTCTATGTAGAGGCCAAAGACAGTTCTTCAATAACATGCATATGCATCAAGTTATCTATTGAAGTAGTTTGCATGAATGGGTTAGAACTTAGATTCTTTTGTCCAGTTAACTATATTAACACTCTTGTTGAAGGAACTAAGTCAATAAGATGTTTTTCTATCATGTTCATCTGATTGAAATTACGTGCTAGATTTAGGTAGGTTTGATAGGCTGTCTGCATTTGGTTAAAGTGGTATTCCATGATGTTTTTGCCTCAATTAGATATATTAGGGTCTTGATACATTATTTGGACTAGATCCATAAGATTTCTAAAAGAAGCCTGTTGATCATAAATGATATTGTGGGGAACTCTTACTAGGCTTGGTAAATTCTCATGGGGGAAGTCTGTTGGAAACTTGGCCCCTACCTCTATGGCTCTAACCAAAATCTCATATTTGTTCTCTAACAAATGTGGCTCAAAAAAAAAAATGGATCATATGTGGAAGTCATATTAGTAGAATATGACTGTTGAATAACTAGCTCATCCACTATGGGTATTATAGCTAGGTATTTTGCGGTTTGTTCTTAGTCTTATTCTGAATAAGGTGGTGTGTTAACCAAATAATTATCTAAGGGATCTTGGTTTTGTGCCCTTGATTGAGTATTATAAGAGGGATAAGAATCCATCTCATAAGCAATATTATCCACATAGGGGTCTTGCACCATTTATTCCTGTGCAACTACATTACTAATCCCTAAATTGTACATGAGTCCACTATGAGTGTAGGAATACATGTTAGGATCAATAGTCAATGCTTTGTGATAAAAGGTCAAATATTTTTTCAAACTCTAAAAAGACAATGTCTTAAAAAGATGATGTTTCAACTTGGTCTAGATTTGTCAAAAGGATCAAAAGGTTTAGGAAAATATTTATGAGGAAACAAGCTAGTGTGAAGTATCTAACATTTCACTATTCACACAAAGATAAGTAAGTAAATGGACCAAAAATCAAAATTCCAAACTCTAAGGTCGAAGTGTTTCAAATTAATCGAATCTAGGAATTTAAAAGTTGCTAGGTCTTTTAGCCAAATATGGCATCAAAAGCTAGGCTCAAAAAAGGCACATGCTAGGACTCTTGGCCAAATGATGTCAAAAGCTAGACTTTGAAAATAGATGAAAGTTTTAATCTAACTGATTTGAAACACTTCTAACAAATGCTAGGCATTTGATTCTTGGTCATGAACTTGATCAACTAGGTATAAGGTATGAAACAAAAGGCACTTTAGAGATAGTTTATTTTTTCACAAAAAATGGTATAAAACTTGGTTCTTTTAAAAGATAACCTAGACAAAAGTGAATGGTATAACTGTGCTTTAGACAAAGGATCACAAAAGTACACTCAGATTGGTCTGAAAATGTAGGAACAAATTTGAATTCTATGTAAGAGGGTCTATGAAATAATAGTTGAAATGTTCTAGTCAGTGTAATGATGCTACACTACCCAAAAGGTGTGACAAAAAAAATTATTTCAAAAAATCTCGAAGGCAAAGATAATTTCCCTCAATTTTGACAGCATAACACTACTTTTCTTGACTCAAAATATTGTGGTGCATAGACTCAAAGTGCAATTGTTTAACACAAAATGGCTTAAGTCTACAAGTGATGACAATTATTATGAGTCTTCAACAACCTTCAACCCAAATTGGAAATTAAACCTAAGTTCCCTCAAGTTTAGTGCATATGGAAAACCCACTTAACACATCAAATCTATGAACTTATAAACATGCAATTCTAAATTTAGATTATAAGTGAAGGACTTAAAACAACTTTGGTAAAGGTGTAGAATCAATTGGGCAACAAAATAGTGCCAAAGTGGATGATATGACTCCCAAGCTTTTGATGAAATTTGAACAAAATAATTTGATGTTTTCACATGGTAAACATAATGCCTCTTTCTTTAAAGGAAAATTAGGACTATGTGTTTGGTTTGAATTGCTTGTTTAAACCAATTTTTGACTTCAAACAAGACTTTAATATAGGACAAGACTAGGTAATTAATCGTTCTTAGATCCTAAATTGACAAGGTCTCGGTATTGTTGGAATCCATCAATAGACATCATTTGAGAGGATTTTAATTGTTCATCTAAAAGTAAATGCACATTATATAGTAGGGTTTTTACACCCCCCTTCTCTCAAATGATAGTACTATGACATGTACCTTGAGGTGCACCTTGCACCAATAATACTTCTATGGTAAGTGACGATTTATATAAGATCTAACAAGTTTCTGAACATTCTAGGGGAATCAATTGCACACTGAATTTCACACCAAATAATGCAAAATAAAAGCACAAATTTTAGGTTTGTATCACTTGGCTTGTTGTAAAAGGGTCCAGTCCTTTTTCCAACCACTACATCCTGTTATTCACTCAGTGTAGTGAGATGTCCAAAGTGCCACTATGTCCCATGTGCAACTCCAATTAGGATCCAAATGAAGTAAATGTTTGGAGGTGAAAATTAGGGTCAAAGCTTATCTAAAGAACTCATAGGAGGTGATGAAGTCCCCCTCGTAAGCCAAGTTTGCATGAAAATAAAGAAAACATGAAAATAGAAAGACTTTAGGGTCATTTTCAAGGTCACCCAAACTTTGACAAGTTTTTGGGGAGTGCTTTAGATGACTTTATTTCTAAGCCTTGGAATAGGCTACTTGCAATAGGAATGGCACTTTTAATTCCAAGGGTTTCCTAAAAGGGACAAATGGAAGAGCATACACGCAACACCCCTCTTTTTGCCAAACAAAGATTTAACTTAAACAACTAAGTAAATACAAAAACTTGGAAAGGTGAGTTCATTTTTAAGCCCAAATGGAAAATGAGGTGGTATTTATTTGACCCCTTGGTCTTAGTTGTAAATTTGAAAACTAATGCTAAAAACTCACTTAAACACCTAAATATTACTTTAAACACCCAAATAATGTTCCTAATTCATTTTAAACATGCAAAAGGTGATCTAAAAATGTTTTTATAAAATTTCAAGCTTGGTCCTACAATAAAAATGTTAGGATGTCCTTTAGTCTTGAAGCTCTTTTGGGTTTGAAATAATTAACTTCAAACACAGAGCTCTCAGGTTTATGTTTTAAGAAAAACATAGTGATTGACATTAGTTATATAACTGATGATAGTTACATTTACTAATTGATGATGGTTATCTAATCAACATCAGTTATACCAATGTGATTGATGATAGCTATCCAATCGATGTCATTTTTACTAACCGATGTTGTTTATTGTGTAAACCTGTGGCAAACAAAAATGGTAAAACAAAGTTAGAAAATCAATTTATAAGAGTTTTAATGATCCCAATGAAGATTTTAAATCTAAAAAATGATCTTCTTCATGTGTGGGATGCATCTTGTCTCACTGGTCATGCCATATGTGATCTAATAATTTGACTCAAGAGAGGATGGTTAGTATGGTGTTAGTTTCAAAATGAAAACAAAATGAAAGAAACACACTAACTAGCATAACATCTCTAGACACTAGGGAGAGCTTAGTTAACAAACATGAATAAAACACACAACTAAAATGCAAAATAAACTCTCTTTTACCTTATTTGGATGATCTAAAATGTTTGTTGTATTGGCTTGCTCGGCTTGTGCTCATGAAGTCTTCATCAAAGGAGGCTTGGCTATCTCCTCTTCTCCTTGACACATTGTAGATTTGGATTGGATTGACTTGGAATAAATTTAGCATGGTTACACTAATTGCAATGGCTTTTAGAATCATTTGTGCATTATAACTTTACATTATCAAGTCTTAGAAATGATGTTCATGGCCTCTCTATTTGTAGATTTTTGAGAATGTCTAGAATCAACCTGAATCGTCCATCCTAAGATTAAGATGTGTAGTTGAGGATTAATTCAAATTTTTGAATTAAGTTTATAATTATCCTCATTATGAAATTAGAATAAAGGGAAATTAAGAGGCATGGAGGGCATCATGGAAGGCATTGATGAGGCATGGAGGGCATGAATCCTGATATTTTTGGCATTTATGGCCTAGGGATGTCTTCCTAAGAAATGAGGTCACCTGATGATGAAAATATTCAATATTCATTTCCAAAACAAATTATTCAATAAGTTTCCATGGAATTATTAATTAATCTCTAATTTGGGTTAATTAGCTCTTCATCATGTTTAAGTACTTTGTGCAGAAATTACTCAAATTGATCAGAATGACTTGTTATTGGTCCAAAATTTGACTGGATTGGAGTTGGAAGGCAATGTCAAATGTGTTGGAGCCATTATCCCATTTAGGATGTTACTAACAATAAATAATAAAGACATGCATCTTGTGCAAGAGATTGATAGGAAAGAGCAATCTAGAACGCCTACATGTAAAATTGGCATTTTGACTCAAAATGATTTGATCAAAGTTAGTTGGCCCATAAATTACATTTCCAAATTTAGAGATACCCTAGCAAAAATTGACACTTGAATATGTTAGTTTCACATCATTTAATTCATTTTAGTGTTTTTAGGCCAAATTGTGCATTTTGGGTGGAAATTGGCCAAAATCTTGATTGGAGGTTATGGGTGGCCAGATTTAGTTGTCTACACCAAACACAAAAACATAACAACAAGAAAAAAGTAAACACACCTATGTGCCAAAAGCACCTAAAGGAAAGGAAATACAAACCACACAATAAAACAACATATGTCATAGACACATAAGAAAAATAAACCACTAAACTATTACATACAAAGCCTCAAAATAGTTTGAGGTGATAGAGAAGCTCCTTGAACTCAACCAAGATAAAAAATCATACTTTTAGAGTCTTTTCTACTCCATTATAACAAACCAACATAGGATGAGTGTTTATCAATGCTAACTTGCTCACTAAGGTAATCTAGTGGCTTACCATTCTTGAAATCCATACTAGCTTCCAATATATCCTTTGAATCTCTTTTGAATGGTTCATTTAGACCTCTTTGAAACTTATTTAACATTGTAGCCTACTTACTTTCCCTATGCCCACTTTTCGTTTCCCAATCTACTTCGTAAGGATTATTATCAACCAAATTTACACCCTTTAGAAGGTAGTTCAAGCCTTCCAAATTTAGAATAACATGGAAACACCTCAAGGTTTTGGGTGACCTATTGGAGAGGTGAATCTCTAGGTTAAATGGCTAGATCCCCTTAATGAATTAATTAGTCTCAAACACTAATCTACCACTTACTAGGAAAAGGGAGATAAACCTATTCTAATGGGGTGATGCAACAAATATGTTGGACCACTAACAACCAGATGTAAATTCACTTTAAACATGAGACTAACTTGCAACAAACACTTCTCCAAATCTACCTCTTTATATCAGTACTTCTCATTAAAGTTGTGAAGAATGCTTGAGCTAGGAGGACTAGTCAAGAGGTCATGACATGACACTATTGAAAATATAACTCACTAAACCCTTATACTTCACTTAGACACTTCACAAGACCTAAAAAAAGGATTTATAATTGAACATGAATGTAAGAAAGGACAAACATGTTAAGGAAGCAAGACTATCACTTATCAAGATCAACTAGTCAAGCATACACATTAAAACTAGTCAATGAAGGAAGTTAAACCATAAGTTTCTCATTAATCAATGGCTTAAAAATGGGTAGGGCTTCTCCATACCTAGGTTGAGGATACCAAATTAGCCTATCAAGGTTGAATATATAGATAAATGTGAGAGAAAAGGAGAAGGGTGTAGGAGAGAGGAAGAGACAAGTGTCCAAAAGAGAGTTATAATAAGAGATAGTAATGTAACTTCACCATCACATCTTCAAGGATAAGTGTTGGTCTCTTGAATATGTTCATCTCCTTCAATTGGCATGGAAGTTTCAAATTTTGTTTGACACCTTGCCTTGCTTTTCAAAACTATCCTTTACCTTGGCTTGTGAATGGGCATGTGGCACTCTTCAACATCAAACTATGTTTAGTTACATTCTATCTCTACTCTTGACACCTTTAATTAGTTTTATAATCTCTCAAATTGACATCTCAGTGGAAAATGTTATCCATCTCCTTAGATGTCTTGAAACCCCTTCATCTCATGAGGCCAATCCTGCTTGCAAGTGTCAAAACTTGAGCTCATCTTCTCCAATGTGTTCTATATTCATGTAAGGCATCTTCATATCATATCATAACTACAAAAATTCATTTGGAGTCATAAAACTATCATCAAGACTCCATTTTACACCAAAAGCTCACATTTGGCCTCATTCCTTGTAACCTTGAAAATGTGTAAACACCCTTGTATAGGAGAATGTATGGAGGTTATTGATGAATAAATCACATATTTGGGAACCTAGTATGTCTTTACATCTCCATGCCAAATTTTATGTCCTAACTCTGATTGGAAGCATCCTTTTTATGCCACTCTCTCTCCTAAATTAAGCCTCCTTACCTAGAAATTGACTTTTGGTCCAAAAACACTCCCACAAGTGTGAAACTTAGTAAAATCATGTGATTCAATTTACCCATTCCAAATATAATCTCCATTCTAATTTTTAGCTCCTGAGATCTTGTACGGATGGGTCAACCATGAAATTGTCAAAAACTGTAGTTTAGGCATTTGACAGGCATAAGAGATAGTTTGAGCATTTTGAAATTTTTTTTGCATGTTATAGGGATTTAAATGAGTTCATTGTGGTCTAAAAAATCATTATAAAACTCATCATGCTAAAGAGAAGTCTTTTAAGGTGTTTTCTAGGTCAGTAGATAGGTCTCTTAACTTACAAAGCCATGTATTTCTCCCTTCTTGATCAAGTAGTTGACTTGCAAAGCTTGTATATCATATTGAGGTACATGGATAAGTGTGTATAATGTTGTATAAATTTTATAAAGTCATGATATACCTATGTAATTAGTTTAGAAGATGATCTATACACTGTATATCTGTAAATATGCCTATAAATTTATATTTTACCTTGTTTTATATACCCCTGTACGTACATATACCAACCACTACCATGCCAAGGTGATCATGATACTTGATAAGGTCACCAAAATAATTTGGAGGTAAAATATATCCATTAGGGTCCATTTTAATGCTTCTTTCTCTCATCAAGTTTTTATGCAAGGTTTAGGAAGGGTTTTAGGCATGTTTTGTTCTTAAGGATTGTTCATAAAGAACATATCCTATTTCTCTCTCCTAATGCCACAAAGTTGTAGTAAGGGGACCTCTCCACCACCTCAAAAAACCATTTAGTCCCATTAAAAACCTCATGAGAGTTCTAAGTGAAAGTTGGTGGTTTCTCAAGTGGATGAGTGTGTATTTGTGAGTGTTAGAGAGATGAGGTATGAGAGAGCCATCTTGAGTTTGTATTCAACTTGTAATGACCTGGTAAGGTCTGTAATACTCACTCCTATATGTTCAAATGTTCCTCTTCCATCCTTATTATTTATAACTTTCATGATCACTATTATTTGATTCCTTAGGTTTTAGAGTATAACACTATAAGAAACCCTAATGATTGTGTTTAATCTATTTTATCCACTGTCAAAGGATTAAAAAATTAATGAGATTATTATTGAAGTTACTAACACATCCTTAGATTCCTTATGTTTCAACTCACCCTCAACAGACTATTCTTCATCAACCTATACAAGTTTGTGTTATTTGAATTTAGACCCATTAGGCCTAAACATAGCTTATTTGATTTTTCTCTCTTTAGCATTGGGTCTGAGGATCTAAATGAGATCTTACTATCATCATAAAACCATATTCAAATGGTTTTAATTTCCTCAAACCCCCTCTCTCCATTCTAAGAAAATAAATTTCACTTAGCCATGTAAACAAGCATGTCGCTTCATGGCTATGAAGGCAAGGTTGAGATGAGTCTTGAACAGTCATCTTTTTGAATCTCCTGTAGATATATTTAATTATTTGACCTATTATGATCTCATTACTTGGTCATGATCTCAACCAACTCCTCTCTCACTGACTATGTGTGACATTCTTTTCTCAAGCTTTGAAAATAACCTTTCTTGCTTAGCAAAACTATAGATACTCATTTAGATGTCTCAATGCATTTGTGGGTTTTAGGGTCTTAACTTAAATTTTTTGAACATCTCAATAACCCTTATCATATCATTGATATTTCAAAACATTCTCAACTTGTCCAAAACCCTACACTTCACAACACACAACTATTCCTTGACTATTTAGGCCTGGTTGTAGGTGTTCATTAGGATGGTCTCAACATTGAGTCTTAAGAATTGGTCTCTTAACTCCATCATGGCCCTTGAAATTAATCAAACCTCACTATAATTTCTTCTCTCTTTATCCTACAAAGTCTATTGACCCTTTCATGTCACTTTCAAACCTCTACCTTTTTGCCTTCATATGCAGACCTTTGTAGGAGCATTAAGGTTGTAGGCTCAATCTTTTTGACCCTAATTTGACTCCAAATGGTTTTAGTGTGTATTATTTTGAGTCATTTATCATATTATAATTGATTCATTCTTTAATGACTATCTTCTTACATGACCATTGGCTCTTTTTGTTCAAAATGGGGACCTATAGGTTTGTAACCTATTGGTTTCTTTTTTGCTTGTATAGACGGTTAGAAAGGAGTTTCTCTAGTCTTTTAGTTAGCCTAAAATGAAATTATTGCTTGTACATGATCTACATTCCAAAATCTGAATTCACTTATATAAATTTGTCTTCTTCTCAATTTGAAAACCAAGTGTATCCATCAAAGCAAACTTGTAGGTCATTTTGTCTTCTTTTGACCTTAGGGCTTAATACCACCTCTTCTCCACTAGTCCTTAATGCTTACCCAAGCATAATATTACCACATTGAATTCATTAATCAATATTTAAAACTAATCTTGAGACAAATTATAATGTACTTCACATGAGAACATAATGCACAACTACAGGTCTACAAACCTATAGGTATGCATTCTTTATGCTTTAAACTTTGAAAATATGCCTACATGACCTATTAAGCATTGTAAATTCCTATAAATTATCTCAAAAAAATTATCAAGAAGTTAATAACCTCAATTTAATTTGAAAATAAACACTTAAAACCTCTTTAAATCATTCTTATGTAGGCAGTCCTATTCACGATCATCAAAATGAGAGAATATTGTGAGTTGCTTGGAGAGAATGGTGTTGAGATCAAAATGGAGAGTTGTTGATAGATATAAATGGATTAAAATTGAATGATAACATGTTATATAACCTTCATTCATCCCCTCAAACATTGAAAACCTTAAATAAATTGAAACTATAACTAGTTAACTCTGTAAACTATGCAAAAGAATAACTTTTATTGACAAAAGGATTTACCCACTTTCCAATATAGTAGATAAAGGTATAAAATGAATTTTAATACCTATAAGGATCCATACCAATTTTTATCATGCTTTAAATAGTTCATTCTTGCAATAAAGATCACCCAAAATTGAGCCAGTAGGGATTTAAACATAAAAAAAGCACATTAGCTTCTTATCAATTGTTATTAAATATAAGGAGCTAAATCAAACAAAAAATTATGTTAATTTATATTCCATATGGGTCCAAAACTTTGGTTAAAATCTTAGACTCCAACTCCACCTGTACAACCTGTACCATTCACTTGAAAATGACCTTCATGAGCTTGTGAAGAGAGTGATGGGAGAGAGAAATAGTATTTTGAATTTTTTAGACCTATGAAAGATTATTGAGGGTTAATATGACTTGAGGAATATGAAAGTATGTTCTAAAACCATTTTTACTTGTAGATGATCTCAACAAGTATGTACAAGTGCATTAAACTCCCTTCTAAGCATTGAAATCTAAGATTATGACTTATTTATAACTTTATAACATATAAGGAAGTTAAAAATATGATAAAAGGACCCTTTAAATATTATTTTATGGATTATTCACTTTGGTGGGCTTTGACATACATGAAAGTTAGCAAAGACCACCTTTTTCCTCATAAAACATTACCTTAAAGTCCACAAAAGAACCTTAAACTTTACAAATAAACATTAAATGTATAAAGAAGGTGATGAAATAATAAAATTACTTTAATAGGCAACTAGTGACCCTATGATACCTCTTAGCCAACTCTCATTGTTTCATGACATGACTAGACCACTACAAGACCAAAATAATACATTACCTTAATTTCTCCAAATTTAACTTAAGCAATGCTAATAAGACATTATAAAGACTATGTTAAGATAAATAAGGCATATAATGGGATATGAAAAAGACTATAAATACATGACCATAAATTTTTTGCTTATAGGGGTTGACATTTTGACCTTGGGGTCAAAATTAGTCAATAAATTCATGATTCATAGGGGTAGCATGTCTACTATGCTAGATAAAATAGTAGTCTTGTCCTTCCATTAGGTAATAGAGTCATATTAAGTTAGATTCAGACCTAACCAAACCATGACCTTGACAAGACAAATTGATTTTACCCCTAAACCACACAAAACAAGGACAACACACACCAAACAAAGAAGACAAACACACACATGTGCTAGCAAACACTTATGGAACCCAACAAACAAGGAAGAAACTAACTATATACAACTGACCTAAAAACAATTCCTTCCTCCTGGATTAAATGGGAAGCTTGTGCTATATGTTTCTATATGAAGTGACAAATGGCATAAGGCAAGCTACTTCTTGAACATTGGTATTATTGTCTTCATCCTTTCCTTGAATGCCACTCCTCATGTCATGATCTCAAGTGAAGTGATAACTATAAACCAGTCTCCTATGAACACATACTCATATTGTGCTTCAAGATCCTTCTCATGATGCTACTTAAATGTAACCTCAACTAATGATGATCTATCTAGGCATGCTTTTTGGGCCTCAATAACATCTTGAGTGACATTATACTTCTTACCAGCTACTGCAAGCTCATCAATCTATTCAAGGAGTTTTACATAATCACTCCAAGCTACACCATTATCCTTAATGAGCGTGTCTTGTTCAATCTCCTCATGAGCATGATATTCAAAAGGTAATTTACCTTTTAAAAGGCCTTCAATATCTTAAAGGATTTCAATATAATTCTACCAATTATATTTGCCCTCTCCTCTTTGATCAACATGAACAAGACTAATTAGAAGAAAATCTTCATCTTTCCCCTCAAGGGCTATAGGATTGATAAGAGTTTCAAATCCTTCTATGTAGTCATGGTGTGATTACAAGGCAGCTTCTTCAAGTTCATCTTTTTATTCATTATGGACTATATTAACATCATTCATAACCTCAACTTACTTACTTAGAGATCCTTCAAGCTCAGTACCAGTTGTAACCTCAATAAAGTTAGATGAAATTGGATCTTATTCTTGAATCACACCATCAATACCATCTCCTAAAACCTCACTTTTGAAAAATAAATTGCCTCTTTCTTCTCCAAGTGGAGTACTAATGGATATCTCCTCATGAAACTCACTTGAATAATATTTGTCACACTCTCCTTAGACCTTACTTTCAACTGCAACTTCTTCTTCATTTATCTCTCATAGGACATGTTCTTTCTCAATAAGGGAGATGGTAGGAGGGTGATGAGTAGTTTCATGAGTTGGAGATAGATTATGAGGTATGGTAGGTGGCTCATGAATTATCTTTGGAATGTAGGGGGTACTCTTGAAAATTGGGGTCTTGGATATGGAAGACTCTTCTAGGAAATCTTGAAGGGAAAACAAGTTTGATTGGCCAATAGACACTTCATTCTCCTCAATAATTACTTCACTCTTCTTATAATCTTCTTGAGGTTCTTCAATAGATGTCACTTGATTTCCATCCTTCTCAATTAGGATCTCCTTATTTTGAAAAACTTTTTGGATAGACCTCAAAGATGGAATAGATTTGGGTTCTTGAGGAGAGGGTAATGGGGTTTGAATAGGATCAAGGTTTTCTTTAACTTCAATCACTTGAACTTGGCTCTGTTCCTCTTACTTCTCCCAAGACTTCACTACTTGGTTCCAATTTGGGATTTTGATAGTAGTAGGTTCTCTTGGAGATTGTATTGGCTCTCTTTGAGGTTCTTATTGAGGATATGGATCATAGGAAGGGTGATAAGGAACATAAGGGGTTTATTGAAAAAAATGATCAAACTCATTTTTTTGACTTTCCCAAATCACCATTCTCTCCAATAAAACATCACACAACTCAATCCTCTCTAGTGGATCATTAGATACATCTACAAACCACCCAATCACTTATTCATATTGGGAAGTTGAACAAACCTTTCTTGACAATTCTAGTACTTTGCTCTCCATTTCATATTGAAAATCTTGGGAAGCTAGTGGAGGAGGAGGAGAAGGATAACATGGTTGAAGTCAAGGATATTTATATGTATTAACATGGCCATATAGGGATGATGTAGGTTGATCATAAGACTGATATGGCTCAAAATGAGGGTAAGAGTGATATTCTTGATAGTAAGGATGATGAAAAGATTCATAGGGCTATTGAAGTATGTAGTTGGACTGCTAAGGAGACTATTAAAGAGTACTAAAGCATTGATATGAACCATCATGCTTATGATAAGGTTCATTTTAGGATTGATAAGGCTTATGGTTAGGCTAATAAGGGGTACTCTAGGCTTGAAAAGCTTCACCAACTTGCATGAAATTGAACTCTACTTCAAAATAAACCATAATAACCTTATCAAGATAATGAATTGAAATCACAACTTACTTTGAACAAGTAATTGGGCTGCTATAACTAGTTGATTATGCACAGAGTTGCCATTGATGTTTTGAATGCTTCTAAAGGCTGATATGTATAAGAAAAACACTAAGAATCCTTCTACAACTTTGGATGTTAGTCCTATCGAGCATGCCAAAACTATTGCAACAAATTTTCACCCATTGGAAGGTAGTTCAATCCTTCCAAATTTAAAATAGCATGAAAACACCTCAAGGTTGTGGTTTACCTATTGGAGAGGTGAATCTCTAGGTTAAAGGGATAGTTCCCCTTGATGAATCACTTAGGCTCAAACACTAATCTACCACTTGCAAGGAAAAGGGAGAGTAATATATTCTAATGGGGTGATGCAACAAATATGTTGGACCAATACCAAACAACTATAAATACACTTCAAACATGAGATTAACCTGAAACAAACACTTCTCCAAATCTACCTCTTTACATCAATACTTCTCATGAAGATTGTGAAGAATGATTGAGCTGGAAGGACTAGTCAATAAGTCATGACATGACACTATTAAAAATAAAACTCACTAAACCTTTATACCTCACTTTGACAATTCACAAGACATACAAAGAGGATTCCTAACTAAACATGAATCAAAGAAAAGACAAACGTGCCAAGGAAGCAAAACTATCACTTAGCATGATCAACTATTCAAGCATACACATTGAAACCAAAAAATGAAGGAGATTAGACTAGAAGTTTCTCATCAATTAAAGGCTTGTAAAAGGGTAGGGATTTTTCATATCCAGGTGGAGGATACCAACTTATAAGGATGAATATATAGAGGAATGTGAGAGAGAAGGAGAAGGGCAGATGAGAAAGGAAGAGATAAGTGTCTAAAAGAGAGTTACAATAAGAGATAGTTATGAAACCACCCTATCAAGTCTTCAATGACAAGTTTTTATCTCTTGAATATGCTCTTTTATTCCCTGTGACATGGAAGTTTCAAACTTTTCTTAACACTTCACTTTGCTCTTCAAAACAACCCTTTTCCTTGGCTTGTGAATGGACAAGTGGCACTCTTCAATATTAGACTATGTTGGGTTATATTCTAGCTCTACTCTTAACACATTTCATCAGTTTTAGAATCTCTCCAACTAACATTTCAATGGCAATCACCATCCATCTCCTTAGGTGTCTTGAAACCCCTTCATCTCATTAGGCTAATCTTGCTTACAAGTGTTAAAACTTGAGTTCATATTATAAAATATTTTATATCATCATGTAAGGCATATACATATCATATCATACCCACAAAAATTCATTTGGAGTCAGCAAACTCTCCTCAATATTCCATTTTACACCAAAATCTCTCATTTGGCCTCATTCCTTATAGCCCAAAAAATGTATAAACCTCCTTATGTATGATAATGTATAAATTTTATTGATAATTTGATCACATATTTGAAGACCTAGTATGGATTTATAGATCCATTCCAAATTTCATGTCCTGACTCTGAGTGTAAGTGTCTTTTTTTGCCATTCTCTCTCCTCAATTAGGCCTCCTTACCTAGAAATTGACTTTTGGCCCAAAGACACTCCCACACATGTGAAACTTATTAAAATCATTTCATTCACTTTAACCATTCCAAGGCCAACCTCCATGCCAATTTTTAGATCCTGAAACCCTGTATGGATGGGTCAACCATGAAATGGTAAAAAACCCTAGTTTAGGCATTTGACATGTATGAGAGACAATTTGAGTGTTTTTAAATTATTTTTTCATGTTCTAGTGATTTTAATGAGTTTTTTGAGGTTTAAAACATCATCTTACAACTCATAATGTTGAATAGAAGTCTCTTAAGGTGTTTTTAGATAGGTTTATAGATAGGTCTTTTAACTTACTAAACCATGCATTTCTCCCTTCTTTACCAAGTAGCTGACTTGAAGAGCTTATATATCATATTAAGGGACATGCAAAAGTGTTTTTAAGGTTTTATAAATTTTATGAACTGATTATATACCTATAAAATTGGTTTATAAACCAATCTATACCCTATATACCTACAAATACACCTACAACTATGTATTATGCCCTATTTTGTACACCTATATACTTGCATATAAGAACCACTACCATTCCAAGGTGCTCATGAGACCTTGGAAGATCACAAAAATAATTTAGAGGTTAAATATATCCATTAGCATCCATTTTAAGTCTTATTTCTCCTATCAGGTTCTTATGCAGGGTTTAGGAAGGGTTTTAGGCATGTTTATTCTTAAGGATTGTTCATAAAGAACAGATCCTCTTTGTCTCTCCAAATGCCACAAATTCATAGTGAGGGGACCTTTCCACAATCTCCAAACACCATTTATTACCATGCATAACCTTGTGAGAGTTCTAAGTGAAAGTTGGTGGCTTGTCGGGTGGATGACTGTGTATATATGAGGGCTAGAGAGAGATGAGGTATGAGAGAGCCATCTTGAGTTTGTCCTGAACTTCCAATGACCTTTTAAGGTCTATAATACTCATTCCTCCATGTTCAAATGTTCCTCTTCCATTCTTATTATTTAGAACTATCATGCTCATTGTTAGTTGATGCCTAGGGTCTGTGAGTATAACACTATAAGAAACCCTCATGATTATGTTTATTCCATTTTTGAGTCCTTATGTCTCAACTCACCCTCGAAAGACTATTCTTTATCAACCTATACAAGTTTGTGTTGTTTTAATTTAGACCTATTAGGCCTAAATAAATCTTATCTCCTTTTCCTCACTTTTTCATTAGTTCTAAGGATCTAAATGAGATCCTACTATCATCAAGAAACCATCTTCAAATGGTTTTCATTTCCTTAGACCTCCTCTTTCTACTCTAAGCAAGAAAATTTCACGTAGCCATGTAAGAAAGCCTATAGCTTCATGGGTGTGAAAGCATGGTTGAGATGAGTCTTGACCTATCATGTTTTTTAACCTCTTTTAGGTCTATTGAATTATTTGACCTTAGATGATCTCATTACTTGGTCATGATCTCAACCAACTCCCCTCTCACTGACTGTGTATGGCATTCTCTTCTAAAGGTTTGAACATAGCCTTTCTTGCTTAGAAAACATGTAGATACTAATTTATATGCCTAAATACATTTTTGGGTTTCAAGGTCTTTACTTCAAACTTTTGAACATCTCAATAACCCTTGTCATATCATTGATAATTTAGAACCTTCTCAACTTGTCCAAAACCCTACACTTCCCAACACACACATATTCCTTGATTATTTAGGCCTACTTGTAGGTGTTCATTAAGATGGTCTCAACATTTAGTCTTTAGAATTGGGCTCTTAAATCCATCATGGCCCTTGAAATTAATCAAACTTCATTATAATTTATTCTCTCTTTATCTTATAGTTTCTATTGACCTTTTCATGGCATTTCCAAACCTCTACCTTCTTGCCTTCATATGCATACCTATGTAGTATAATTAAGGTTATAGGCTCAATCTTCTTGACCTTAATTTGAATCCAAATGGTTTAGGTATGGATTGTTGTAAGTTATCTCTCATATTATCATTTATTCATGTTTCATGCCTATCCTCTTACATGACCATTGGCTCTTTTTGTTCAAAATGGGGACCTATAGGTCTATAACATGTAGGTCTCTTTTCTACTTGTATAGACTATTAGGAAGGAGTCTCTTGAGTCTTTCCTTTAACCTCAAATTAAATTTGTGATTGTCCATGATCTAGGTTTGAAACTCCAAAATCACTGTTATGCATATGTCTTCTTCTCAAGTTGAAAACCAAGCGTATCCATCAAATCGAACCTATTTGTCATATTGTGTTCTTTTGACCTTGGGTCTTAAGACCACCTCCTATCCACTATTCCTTAATGATTACCCAAGCATAATATTACCACATTGCCTCCATTACTCATGATTTAAAACTGATATTGAGACACATTCTAATGTACTTCACATGAGAACATAAAGTAGACCTACAGTCTACAGACCTGTAGGTCTACATTCTTTATGCTTTAGACTTTGAAAATGTGCCAACATGACCTCTTAAGCATTGTATATTATTCCATTATATCAACAAACTTATCAACAATTAAAAAACCTCAAATACCTTTTAAATTGTACACTTATAAGCTCTTTAAATCATTTTTATGCAGGCAATCATATTCACAGTCATCATTGTGAGTTGCTTGGAGAGAATTATATTGAGATCAACATTGAGAGTTGTTAATGGAGATGTAAAGTTTTAGATTAAATGAGAACATGGTATATAACCTTCATTTATCCCCTCAAACATTGAAAACCCTGAAACAAATAGAATCTATAACAATCAACTCTACAAACCATGGAAAAGAATAACTTTTCTTGCCAAAATGCTTTCCCCACATGCCAATTTGGTGCATGAAGGTGTGAAATTCATTTACATTCCTATGAGGATCCATCCAAATTATTATCATGATTCAATGAGTTCATTCTTGTAATAAGGATTACCTAGAATTAAGCTAGTGGGGATTAAAACCTCAAAAATCACCTTAGCTCCTTAGCAATTGTTAATAAATATAAAGAGCTCAATAAAACAACTAATGACACTATTTTATAGTATATAGGGTACCCAAATCTGGTCAAAATATTATACTCCAACTCCACCTATATGGCCTATACCATTCACTTGAAAATGGCCTTCATGAGCTTATGAAGAGAGCGATGGGAGAGAGAAAGAGTATCATGTCTTCCTGAGACCTATGCAAGCTTCTTGAGGGTGAATATTACTTGTGGAAGATGAAAGGATGTTCTAAAACTATTATCACCTATACATGATCTCAACAATCCCGTATAATTTCATTAAACTCCCTTCTAAACATTGAAATCTAAGATTCTAACTTCTTTCCAACTTGATAACATATAGGGAAGTTATAAAATTTCTCCAAGGATCTTGGAAAGAGTCTTGTATGTATTATTAACTTTGGTGGACTTTAGCATACATGGAGATTGGCAAAAATCACCTTTTTCTCATAAAACACTACCTTAAAATCCATAAAATAACCTTAAACTTTCCAAATCAACATGAAATGTTTAAACAAGGTGATAAAGGAATGAAATGACTTGAAGAAGCAAATAAGGACCCTATTACACCTCTTATCCAACTCTCATTGCTTCATGACATGACTAGACCACTATACGACCAAAACAAAACATTACCTTAATTTCTCCAAATTTACCTTAAACAATGCTAATAAGACCTTATAAAGACTATTTGAAGACCACTAAGACATGTAATGGGATATGAACAAGACTAACAAGACATGACAAGAAAGTTTTTGCCTATAAGGGTTGAAATTTTGACCTTGGGGTCAAAATTAGTTAAGGATCATGAGGCTTTCACAACCTCAAATTCATTTGAATTATGATGTAGTTGGTGTCTATATTCATCAAGCTTGATTTCTTGTTTGCTAAATACATTTGCAAGTTAATTATGATCAGCTTGGCGTCTATGCTTCTCATCATTCTCAAAAACCTCTATCTTAACTTGATCATGTTATTTCAAGGTTATTTTATATTTGATAGGCTTTTCATACTCCTTTCTATGTTCATTAGACCTATCATTGACCTCATCGTCAGGTCCATATCTATTTTGAGGAGGTGAAAACCTAGTCACTTCAAATTCTTGCATTATGGCATGATATTTTTGCCACATATAATAAAATCCTCCTTGAGTCTCATACTCATGAATTTCTTATTCTTTTATAGGTAGAACTGCATCCTCATTGTGAATACCACGCTTTATCATATTTGGAACATCATCATCTTCCATATGCAAAAAATAATTTCCTAATGTAGCCTTTTGAAAACTAAAATTAGAACTTACTTCAGGAAGTCCATCACATTCTTCATGAATAATATGTGTTCCCTTAATTATCTCTTATATGGGATTATATGGATCAAACTCATAATTTTTAGCTCCCCACTCATCAAGGAAGAGGTTAGATACACCTTCAAGGGAATAATTTGGTTCTTAGTCAACATGAAAGTATTCTTCATCAAGAATGGTACAATTGACATTTGGGGCTTGAGGCATATAAGGTTATATGTGAAACCTAGCCATTGGTTCAGACTAAATTTTGACCTTAGTACCATATCTAGTCCTAAACACCATGTAAGACCAATTTGATGCTAAATAACCCCCAATATTAGCTGTAAACTCCCTAGATAGACATAGGAAAAAATATGGAGGTAGGTCTATTACAAAGACATCATGAGGGACTAAAAAGTTAAGACAAGCATCCAAGGTAAAATTCAAACCCTTTATTACACCTAAGGTCTTGGTAGCTGACTCGTCTAGTTTAAGGACTCCCTTAGTGATTGGTTCATAATTTAGGCCTAATTGATTAGTTACTAGTTTAAGAATTATTGAATTACTATCACCACTATCAATCATACAATTTTAAACTAAGTAGTCACCTAAAATAAGAGAAAGGTAGAAGGGAGGGGGATTTCCATACTTACTAGGTTGTCTATCAGTAGTTGTGGAAGTATTAATGAAAATTGTACCCTCTTTCCTTGCTTGTCCTACTAGTAGGTTGAGCTTAGACAATTCTTCTTAGAGTAGAGATTTTTGACCAAGAATGAATAATTTATCCCACATTTGGATACTCACATGAACCTTATTCATCTAATATATGATGTTTATAAAATAATTACCAAGCCTTGACTATCCTCAAGGAGCTGCAATGTTATTTTGAGCTTGTGTTTGTGAAAGTTGAGGTGCTACAATATTCTTCATATTTTGATTTATTTATGTTTATAAAACTTTAGTGGTTGTATTAGACCCATTCATCCCTTTAGGCACTTGAAAATGTGAATAATATCCTTTACCCACCCCTTGGGTTTCTTCTATTGCCCTCTTTTTAGACCTAATATTAGCTACTATAGAATTACCAACCTTACTTGTCTCTCCCAGATAGTTAGTTACACACCAATCTCCCTCTTTCCAATTCACTAGAGTGACATCTGATTGGAATTACCTTTAATTAGCTTCTCATTGATTAGACACCTCAAATTGAGTCATAAAAGGTATTGTTCCACACTAAGCCATGAAATATTGATTAAATTCATCATTCTGATAGGAAGACTAATCATGAGGTTGATATTGTCTATAATTTTGCACAAGATTGTTTTTAACTAGTACTAAGGCCCTTTAATAAGAGGAAACATTTGGATTGAAACTATTGTATGGTTTGGCTTGAGTAATATTCCATTTTTCTTAGGAATTGTCTTGAAAAAGAGGCCTATTGGACTAATAGGACTATTGGGGTTGATAAGGACCTTGATAAGACTTATAATGTTGAGGTTATTGTCTCTTTAAATCCAATATCTCATTCCCCTAGGATTTAACTAGGTTTTCTATATTTTATATTTCATGTAAATGGCTAGGGGTAGCTTGTTCATGATTAGTATATGTAAGAAGAGGAGAAAGAACTAGAGTAGAAGGATGAATATCGGGAAATAGTGGCATAAGAGGCCTAGGGGAGATTTTTATAGCTTGGATAAGATTATTTTTAGCTTTGATTACAAGGTCATAAGCATCAGGTAGAGTCTCTCCCCCCATGTATTGTATTGTAATAGCTATGTCACTATTTATGGACTTGAGATAGTAAAGGAATGCATAGTTTGGGGTAACCCTCATAAGAGTTGGAATTCTATCCCATCTATTTTGGAACCTAGAGTTTAAATACTTCATGAATTCTTGGGGGGGGTCTCTTTATGGTGGTTAATTACTTAACTAGGGAAAGATGATCACTCTTATCCTCAAATCTTTTAATCAACTTATCTCCTAATCCATGAATCAATGTAACTAGGGGCTAAGGTTCTGTACCACTACAATGATTTTCCATTGAAAGATATTTCCAAAAACCTAATGGCTACATTATCTTGGGTGACATTATGGATATTACAAAAATTATCCGTATCTCTTATATGCTCAATGGGTGTAATAGTGATCTCTCCACTAAAATATGGGACACTCTTGAGGGATACCACTGGGATGTTATCATATTGTGCAAGATTTAGGGAAGATCCTCCATTGAAGGCCCAAAAAGGTAGGTTTATATCCATCCTAAAATCCTTGGGAAAACTTGTATTAAAGGGCAATAATCCTTCTTTTAAGAGACTTGGTGTAGGGAAAAGTATGAAGGAACCTCTTTTTCTTGACTAAAAACAAAGGTAACTCATCAAAATCGAATGAAATACCTTTATAATTTGATCTTGTAGTCACCTTTGGCATGAAAAATGGGCTTACTAGTCTGAAACCAAGATCTTAGAACTTTTTGGAATCACCATATGCTGCATGAAGCAGGTTGCTACAGTTGCAAATTTGCCAAGACTAACATCAATCTTGGATAATCCTTATTCAAATTATGTCCCACTAGGTATGCCAAACTTATTATATCTCAAATTATCACCATTGATAGGGTGTTTCAAGTCCTCTCACTTGAGATATACAATGGGAACAATCCTAGGTTGTGGGTTACCTACTAAGTGGATGGAACCTCTAAATTTGGGATAGCTCCCTTGATGCCTCACCTAAGCTACTACTAAACTATTAAATTTCTAAGAAAAGGGAAAAATTATTGTTCTAAATCCTAAAAGGGGTGATGTACCAATAACATTAGTCCTCTATTTGATTTATATACATTATTTGAGGCAAGGAATCCTTCTCTTTTGCATAACCTATAACCTTGACATGACTATCACATGAGTATTTCATTGAGACGTTCACGAGTGCATTACAATACTTAGGAGGGTAAAAATTGACCTTGTGAAGTAAAAAATGATGTAATTCCACTTCTAAATCATGTATATACAAATTAGAACAATAATAATGACTTGTAATAGTAGTATTTTTTGCATAATGGTGAGCAAACATGGACAATAACCTGGGAAAGTAAACATTCACTAGACAAGATCAACATAATTTTCATAGTTCACACATAACACAACATATAAGAATGGGAAATTAGTCTTATTTATTACTTAAATATATTTTCAAGTATAAGTTTGGTCAGGGTTTCACCATAACCAGTAAATATTGGTTCAAAATGTCATTCAAGGCTTGTCTTATAACAAGAAGAAAGAGAGATAAGGTAGGCATAGAAGGAGTTAATAATAACACTTTCATCATAAAAATAAGTTACAAGGGAGAAGTAAATTGACACCAATTATACAAAATATGTGTTGTCATCTTACCTCTTGAACTTCTTGAACAAGTGTTGATGTGATTATTCATGAGGAGTGGCATAGGAGGTTACATTAGTAGAATTGAAATTATTGAATCTAAATAATTTATAAATATTTATACATATTAATCATGGGGTTAGTTACAAATCCTATAATTTACACTTGGAATGTTGAGGATATTCTACTCAAACTTCTACCTCTTGCAAAGCTTCTTCTTCAATGGGAGACTAGTTTTGAACTTCATGATTCATTCTCAATTTATGATCAAGCTATAAATTCCAAAGGAAGTTATAGTTTTATGACATATGAGACCTATACCAAACCTTGTTGTTTCAATGAATATTCCATTTCAAGTCATGATGCTATACCATTCAGAGAAAACCATCTTGCAGTTGGTAATGCTCTAGCTAGTTAATGGAGAGAGCTTCTTTACTATGGAGATTCCAAGTAGCCTTGAGGGATGATTTTTATCTTTGTCTTGATTTCATGACTCTAATATATATTTAAATGATTCTTAGATGATTTTCAAGGTGTTATGATGCACTTATATCTCTCCAGACCTCGAGATGGGCTTGTACACAATTTTGTTGAATCCATATAAGCCATTTATTCACTTAAGCTTGTTTGGACACTTGTGGCCTATATAAATACTATTAAACCTTATTAAATTATTTTAATATAGTAATAAAATATTTATTTTTGCTCAAGTAACCTCTATAATTATTTAGAAGATCTTATCTAGTTTAAAACCTTGAAAACTAGCTCAAGAAAGAGTTTTTTAGGCCAATTTATGTACACATTCAATTCAAACATGTAAAAATTTAAATAATTAAAATTATTGAGAGAGGTAAAAATGTCATCCAAGTGACTTGGAGGTCATCCCAATCTATTTTTATTTCTTACAAGGTTAATTTTCCCCATCGGGTCATTTTAGGGGTTTAAGGGCTCTTGGAGTCTTAATAATGGTTCATAGATTAAAGAGAACTAAACCAAAAATAAATGAAAAGAATAATTAGTATAATACCCATAAAATATTAAAAAATTATCTCAATATTCCATGTACCTTATCATTTAAGTTCCCACGTGTTAGAAGTTTACTTTTTGAGCAATGCAACTTGACTATGTGTTCGAGAGGGATTATTTGGCAAGGAAAAGAGATGAGGGTGATTTTTTTGGGATAGAAACACCTCAATGAGTTTTTTTACACATCATGTGATATTTAAAATTTATCTCTTTAAAATATTAAACCCTTAAAATAATGAAATTTTCCTTGAGACCTATTCCAAGGTTTACACACAGTCCTATCCATTTAACCCTAACAGGGTTTTTTCTCACACTTAATATTTTTTGATGTTTTAAAAATTAAAGGGGTTATTATAAGAACTATAAATCATAAAATTTAACCATTAAATTTACCAACCATTCAATAATATGAAATTTTTTCTCATATTTCATACTTAGGCATGTGTATGCTTATTTAGGCCTAATTAGTTCTTTTAGGCCTTTCACTACCTTTAACCAATTTTCCACTCAAAGATAATTTTTTGAGATTTTAGTATGAATATTAATAGACATAATTTACTTTCCTTTACCTCATTATATTAGGCAATAGTATACACATTTCCTTCATTCTCACAAAACTTGTCTATAGGTGTCCATTAGGTCTACCTAGACTATAACATGAGTGTAATCCTTATTAATCATATATTTTGATGTTTTGGATGATATGGAAATGGATTTAATACTTATATTGAACATTTTTAGACCTTATAAACATATATTTTACTCATACATGACTCATTTACTCCTCAACTTCATAAACAAGAATGTGTGGGTTAATTAAGACTGCATGAATGTAGGTTTCATTAGAATGAGTATTTTTAGGATAAATTAGTATTTTCATGATGAAAATGAGGGTTAAAATGATAATTTACTCTTAATTTCCCTTTATAACTTCTCATTTTCCTATTCAATCACTACACAACAGATTTTTTGCTTAATTAGGCCTTAGACAGGCCTATAGATGCACATTAGACCTCTTAGGTGTTAGGCCTTGAGGACTTAAGTATTTATAATTATGATATACCTTTATTGTCATATTTATTCCATATTTACCATATATTTAATGGATATCCATTATCATTCACCTACCTTTAGTCATGTGAACAAACTTGATGAACTCCCTTGGTCTTCATTTCAATACACATAGTCCACTATTACAGTGCTTGAAGTAGATGTGAGTGTTAATTTGGATAGAAGAGTTTCATGAGGGTATTTATGATTATTTGAGAAAGAGGAACACCTATTGAATATTGACTCAACTATATATACCCTCAGGGCATATGGTCACAGTGGAAGTGGTGAAAGATTTTGGAATCTAGGCCTGCAACCTCTTGGGATGAACCTTTGTGATAGTAGACCTATAAAATCTAAGACCTTGATACCATTGAAAATATTATTTATGGATTGAGAGGATTTAAATGAGGTCTTGATATGTATCCACAACTTGTTCAAACTCCTCATACGGATCTGGGTCTTTATGGAGACATAAAATCCTCTAGGTTTAAACCTACAATCTGACCATTCTTGAAGGATACTTATAATTTATGACCTAAAAAACTATGTATATGGTTGGATAAGGATTAATATGACTATATAAGGCCTATAGGGACTTCAAAAACCTTCCTCCATTAGAAATAAGCTCACATATTCATTAAAAATGCCCAAAACTAAGCATGCAAGATTTAGCTAGGGTTTTAGACCTACTTAACTTGTTAGCAATCATTAATAAAGCATAACACATTAAACTCAATACTAATGCATGTAAATATTATGGAATTTGGGCCACAAACTTTTACCAAGATATTAGGTGTTGAATTTGCTGTCCCCCAAAAATATCAGCTATTTTTGGGACAACATTTGAACTATTTTGGTCCTACAGACCAAAATTATCTCTTCCCTTTCCAAAATTTATCTTGGGCATTCAAATTCCTCATTTTTAAAGCTTTTAAAAAATCTACAAGCTCTTTCAAGGTTAGATAAAACTACGGACTTGGTTTCTATGAACTCTACAAATAGGCTCATTTCTACAAGTTCAACGGGCTTCACAGCTTCTGCAGGTGGGTTCAATCAAAAGAATCAGTTTCTAACAATTGGTCATTTTTGGAATTGGTTCATTGCCTTGGTTCAAATAGAAGTCTCCATTGGCAAGCATGAGCAATAGGTTCAACATTTGGTTCATCCTTTGGTTCAACATCAAATGGTTCACAGGCGGGTTCAATCAAGCAGTTCAACGCTTTGTTTCAACATTTGATTCATCCGCTTTGTTTCAATGCTTTGATTCATTCTTTGGTTCAATCAAACAGTTCGTCAGTTGGTTCAAGGCTTTGTTTGAACCATTGAACCAAAACTCAGTTCAACAGTTGGTTCATCACCAAAGTTCAAAGGGGTGGTTCAATGCAAACGGAAAAAGTCTCTCAAAGGACAAGTGTCCTTGCAGAGGACACTTGATCAATGAAAGTACCCTTTAGAAGGGTCATTTGCAAAGGTAATTCTTTTAGAATTCAAAAATACTAAGAATTGTCTATAGGGAAAAGCCCAGGGAAAAGCCTGGGGGAATTTACAAAGGACCCCGAAGGGCAGGTGCCCTTGCGGGGGACTCTCGGCTACCAACTTAAAGGGCACTTCCTGAAGCCGAAGGGTCACCTTCCCTTCGAGAAGGATGTAAAACAAGAAGCCCAAAGGCCATGCAGGGATCTTTTCAAATCCATGGCCTGAAAGGGCAAGTTCAATCTGGAAAAGTGCCAAACAAAAAAGCTGAAAGAGGACAAAGGAATGACGTGCCCAAAAATGTCAAATTCAACACAGTGAATTAGCCATTGATCCTTTGAACATATAGACTAGAATACATTCACAAATTTCAAGGCCAAGACTAGTAGAAAGTGGGGAAGGAATAGAACAACAAACTAAATCTAGGACCTGATTCAATTAACCAGAAAAGGAGGAATGATGAAGATAAGATAAGATCGCCAGGTGGACATTGAAAGTTGCAAACTTTCAATAAGCGTGACTTGTTTCCCTGCATTGATAAAATCAAATGGGTAAAATGCCCCTAAGTTCTAGCATGTCTTCTTAACAGATTCCAATGCAAAATGATGTATTATTGTTCTTGAGTCCTTCTTGAAGAGGCTATATAAGGGACTCTCTTCTATTGTAAGAGGGATCTCTTTTTTGACAATTAGAACGAAACTCTGCCCAAATTGTAAGGCATTACTAAGACTTTGAGCTTAGATTTCTGATCATACTTTGTTACTAGAATAATAAAGCAAATGGTTTTTTAGACTTTGTACTGTAATATCTTTATTGTTGAGGAAACTATTCTTATGTCTTTTTCTTCAATATATCTTCTGTTCCTTTAATTCAACAAGCAGAATTAGTAACAATAGTCAAGAAGTTGTCCTAAAAAATCAATTGTGGAGAGACTTTGTGCCCCCATAATTGCCTTTAGTGTGTTTTCTTTTCATTTCTATGTAAAGGACCTTGGGGCGACTTTGTGCCCTTATTGTCCTTCGTATCTTACTCTTGAGCAATCTAGGTGAAGACTTTGTGTTGTATCTCAATTTGCTAGTTATTACATCCTTTGCAACATTTTGTTGTTACTACCAGGAATATTCTTGTGGTTTGCTAAATAGTACTTCTAAAAGAAGAGTACTATCTTTCATTTCCCTTGAGTTTTTCCTTTGATCTGCACGCATCATCTCTAAAAAAAGAGAGATGGATGGTTTGTCTTACCCATGAGTATTATTTTCTATTTATATATATATATATATATATAGCTTATCTATAGGGAACCTCCCCTTGATGAGAGGAGAGATCAGTCCCCTTCTAATGTGGTAAAACTACACATTTGGATGACTAATCTTCCTACTTTGGCTGATCAGACCTATTTTGTCTATCAGTACGCTGATCGACAAAATATTCAACCAATAGTTTTTGGCAACTCTGTTGGGGAATATAACCCAATATCATTATAATTCTTATCCATTATAGACTCTGGCGACTCTGTTTCATGTCTTACCCATTATTCTTTATAGCCTTACCATTTTCATCCATCTCCATTATATTATCTGGTCTATAAAACCAAAGCTGCTGAGAAAGAAAGCACAGTTTGAAGCCTCAAGCTTTAAGCTAAAGCAAGGCCAGTTTCTTTTCCATTTTTGTCCTATAATCTGGCAACTCCACTCAGATGTGTTATCCCTATTGTTCATAATCTAATCATGGCAGTTCGAGGCCCCTGGGGTAACTCATTTGGCCCACTTAATCTAACTCCACCCTTGCATGAGCTACCACTCAGTTCAAGGAAGAATTTCCCCAAATTATTTGGTGATGGAAGAGTCCACCTTGATGAACACATTACAGCCTTCACCATAGCCTATGGTGTTACAGGGGTGGAATTTGAAGACGTGGCAGTCAAGATTTTTGTGGAGACACTACAAGGTCCTACTATAGACTGGTTCTACCATCTACAAGCTGGATCAATGATTGACTAGAATACACTTAAAGCCAAGTTTGAAGCAAGGTTAAAGCTCGCAGTAGATGCACATGTCTTGTTGGCCCAGCTCACTCAGATGAAGAAAGAGCCTCATGAGCATATGAGGGATTTCATAGCCAAATTTGACAAACTGAGGAACAATATTCCTATAATTTCTCGACCTACAGCTGAGAATCTCAAATGCTTCTTCATTAATTCTTAGTTACCTGAAGTCGGTTTTCTTTTGAGACGTGCTGGTCGAATAAATCTTGCTATAGCTCAACTTTTGGCCACTGAGGTAGAAGATGATCTCATCTTAGTAGGGAAGATAAGAAGAGATCCAAACAAAAATAGATCCTCATCTTCTGAATACTCACCCATAGTCACCACTGACCCAATGGTACAAAAGTTGGCAAATGAATTGTTGGCCTTGAAAAGGAAAGTGGCACAAGGTATGTCTTCTATTCCTTCATACAGAGATATACCAAGAAGGACATTCCCCAATCAGCCATATCAAGGCAATGCTACCAGAAGTCAAGGGTAACCAAATCATCTTCCTTCCCCATAGAGGAATCCTGCCCTTGAAGCACCTCTAACAAAATTAGTAGTTGGATATCTAGAAACAGAGCATGTTTCCTATTTCCAACTTGAGTTAGAGCAAGAAAATGGCACTGATCTCTTCAAGGAGGATATAGAAGAATCAGCTAGTGACTCCCACATTGGTTTCTTGAATTACCAAGATGAACCTAAAAGTGAAGGTGAAGCAATTGAAGGATCATAAGTAGTATTCACCCAGTCCCAGAATCAGTCAGCCCAGCAGGCCGACAAAGAGAAGACATAGGAGCGACCCCAACCAATAATTTCAATTGCTAAGTAAATAACCCCTCTTCCTTTTCAATCAAAGGACCCAGTGATTACCAAAGAAGTAAGTACATTGAACATCTTTGCACCTTCTACTTCAACTTTGCAAACCAGTCCTCCCCCTCCCAAAAATCAAAAGGATGAACTCCCATCTTCTCTTCCAAGCCCATTCCAGTCATTTGACATGATTAATCATGTCAATAAATCTAAAATTTAGATGACTAAGTTTGAATCCCTGCAAGCCAATCCTGAGCAATTGGACATTGATGGAGAACTAGGTGCGGACCTATCTGAGGTAAAAATTGTGGTCACCCAAACATCAGCCCCTGCAACCCAAATTCTATCTGAGTCTTCAAGTAGGGGTAATTATTTCTTTAACACAGAGGATGTTCATGTTTCTACAAATGAAAGTCCTGTAGCTAACAATCTAGGAATTGATCCAAATAAGACTTTAGGAGAATTGGTAGGATGCATTATAAATAAGGAAGGATCTTCCATCTCTAATGAAGAGAAATCTGATACGAGATTAGCTTTTGATGATGACAACAATTCTTCCACCAATGATGAAGTTGGAACTGTGTTGATATCTCCTCAAGGAGATATTCTTCCTTCATGTAATTTGCAAGTCATCAACACCAACAACACAGTTAGATGTGAATCTCTATTGCTTAAATTGAAGATTGCTCAAGATGAAGAAGTCAAACTCCTTCACATCAAAGGAGATGTTAATCTGATAGTTTGTTAGAAGTTTGATATGGACAATCCAATCATATGCTAGACTAAACCAAAAGAACAACCAATTATGGTAATGGACCATGCTGTTGCAAATTAAAATCAGGCAAAGGAACCCTTCACAGGGAGAGCAAGGAGTTATGGTTTTTAGTTTGAAGACCACGTCCTACCACAGAGCAAAAAGAAGGAAAGACCAAGAGGAAGATGTAGAAAATTGGTTTCCTGGTGGAGAGCTCTTTTCGCTCATCACCATTTCTGGGGACAAAATGTCTTCTTGCTGGTTTACCAAGATGGTGCACTATTTTCACTGTCTCTCAAGAAGCAGCATCTGAAATACTTCAATTCTTGAAGTATTAGATCATTGCATATGTATATATCTATATTTGTACAATTTTTAATTCTATTTTGTTTTATTTGTTTCCATTTTTGATGCCTTTCATTTATGGGTATCATGACTCCATAACCCAATGGCATACTTGAAGACACTGGAGATTCTGGATTTTACTCCTTTCAATTCTTTTTACAATTGACAGAAGTTCCCCAACTGGAGCTCGCTGTTGTCCCCCAAAAATATCAGCTATTTTTGGGACAACATTTGAACTATTTTGGTCCTACAGACCAAAATTATCTCTTCCCTTTCCAAAATTTGTCTTGGGCATTCAAATTCCTCATTTTTCAAGCTTTTTAGAAATCTACGAACTCTTTCAAGGTTAGAGAAAACTACGGACTTGGTTTCTACGGACTCTACAAATAGGCTCATTTCTACAAGTTCAACGGGCTTCACGACTTTTGTAAGTGGGTCTAATCAAAAGAATCAGTTTCTAACAATTGGTCATTTTTAGAATTGGTTAATCACCTTGGTTCAAATAGAAATCTTTATCAGCAAGAATCAACAGTAGGTTCAACATTTGGTTCATCCTTTGGTTCAATGTCAAGTGGTTCAAAGGTGGGTTCAATCAAGTGGTTCAATGCTTTTTTTCAACATTTAGTTCATCCACTTTGTTTCAATGCTTTGATTCATTCTTTGGTTCAATAAAATGGTTTGTCAGTCAGTTCAAGGCTTTGTTTGAACTGTTGAACCAAAACTTGGTTCAACAGTTGGTTCATCGCCAAAGTTCAAAGGGATAGTTCAATGCAAAAGGAAAAAGTCTCCCGAAGGACAAGTATCCCATTGGAGGACACTTGATTAATGAAAGTACCCTTTAGAAGGGTCATTTGCAAAGGTAATTCTTTTAGAATTCAAAAAGACTAAGAATTGTCTATAGGGAAAAGCCTGGGGGAATTTATGAAGGACCTTGAAGGGTAGGTGCCCTTGCGAGGAACTCTCGACTGCCAACTTAAAGGGCACTTCCTGAAGCCGAAGGGTCACCTTCCCTTCGGGAAGGATGTAAAACAAGAAGACCAAAGGCCATTCAGGGATCTTTTCAAAGCTGTGGCCTGAAAGGGAAAGTTCAATCTAGAAAAGTGCTAAATAGAAAAGTTGAAAGAGGACAAAGGAATGACGTGCCCAAAAATGTCAAATTCAACACAGTGAATTAGCCATTGATCCTTTGAACATACAGACTAGAATACATTCATAGATTTCAAGGCCAAGACTAGCAAAAAGTAGGGAAGGAACAGAACAGCAAACTAAATCTAGGACTTGATTCAATTAACCAAAAAAAGAGGAATGATGAAGATAAGATCAGATCACCAGGTGGACATTAAAAGTTGCAAACTTTCAATAAGCGCGACTTGTTTCCCTGCATTGATAAAATCAAATGGGTAAAATGCCCCTAAGTTCCAGTGTGTCTTCTTAACAGATTCCAACACAAAATGATGTATTACTGTTCCCGAGTCCTTCTTGAAGAGGCTATATAAGGGACTCTCTTATATTGTAAGAGGGATCTCTTTTTTGACAATTAGAATGAAACTCTGCCCGAATTGTAAGGCATTACTGAGACTTTGAGCTCATATTATTGATCATATTTTGTTATTGGAATAAGAAAAGCAAATGGTTTTTTAGACTTTGTGCTATAATATCTTTGTTGTTGAGGAAACTATTCTTATGTCTTTTTCTTTAATATATCTTTTGTTCCTTTAATTCAACAAGCAGAATTAGTAACAACAGTCAAGAAGGTATCCTAAAGAATCAACTGTGGAGAGACTTTGTGCCCCCATAATTTCCTTTAGTGTGTTTTCTTTTCATTTTTGTGTAAAGGACCTTGGGGTGACTTTGTGCCCTCATTGTCCTTCGTATCTTACTCTTGAGCAATCTAGGTGAAGACTTTGTGTTGCATCTCGAATTGCTAGTTATTACATCCTTTGCTACATTTTGTTGTTACTACCAGGAATATTCTTGTGGTTTGATAAATAGTACTTCTAAAAGAACAGGAGTACTGTCTTTCATTTCCCTTGAGTTTTTCCTTTGATCCACACATATCATCTCTGAAAAAAGAGAGATGGATGGTTTGTCCTACCCATGAGTATTATTTTCTATATATATATATATATATATATATATATATATATATATATATATATATATATATATATAGCTTATCTATAGGGAACCTCCCCTTGATGAGAGGAGAGATCAGTCCCCTTCTGATGTGGTAAAACTACACATTTGGACGACTAATCTTCCTACTTTGGCTGATCAGACCTATTTTGTTTATCAGTACGCTGATCGACAAAATATTCAACCAATAGAATTGATCTCTCTTGTCCATACCAAAAAATTGAATATGACCATTGTGAGCCTACCAAGAACTTGATTAAGTATCCGATGCAATATTTGGTTTGAAAAGACTTTTTTTAAGATTTTCCAAGCATGATTGAACCTAGTTGAAGCCATTCCAATGTGCCTTGGTCTTTTTATCTCCTTGAAATGCATTTTATCTTTCTTCTTGGCTAAGAACCATCATTATAATTATTTTTAATAGTAATGATTACACTTTTTGATTCAAATTATCTTTTCTGACTTACTTTCTACCTCTCTCATGTTATAAGCCTTCTCAGAGGTATTGAAACATGCATATGCATGTACCATTACCCTTGAAAACCTTCACATTAGCTTATAACTAGTAAGTATCATCTCAATATTTGAATATACAATAAGACTACAGTAGATAAATACCTTAAACTTGTCAAAACTACCTTAATATTTCTAAATTTCTTGACAAACAATATGATCAAATTACTAGCTTAGTTCATTGGTTAATTTGGCTGGTTTTATACCATAGTTGTTCTATAAGGGTCACTACCTTGTCTTCTCGAGCATATTTATCTATCAAATTAATTTCATACTTAACCTTAACTTATCAAAACTACCTTAAACAATGTTAAACAAAAAATGAATACTATAAAGAATGACCATTTGATGATAAGATAATATCACTTGACTTAGTTGCCAACTAGACCATGCTAAATGACCTTGAAAGCTACTAAGGAAGACACCATCCTCAATCATTAATGACTAACACATGAATCTAATAATGGATATAAACAAAGTTAAGGTAAAATATATCAAAGTTTTGAATGACTCCCATTTGTGGTGACCAAATTTTGGCTAACATTTATCATATACATCTCTTATTTCCTTTGTGGTCATCATACCCATGAACTTTATATGAGCCACATAGAACTTATCTTATTTATATATAGCTTCACTAAAATTTGTGTCATATGATATTACATTAATGGACCTATATGCCCTACACACTTCTTATGTCTTGTCACATAATGGATATCATACTTTATATATACATGGTTATATCTCTAGGCATATCATTATTAAGCTTAATATGTACACTTTTCCATTGGGGTCATGATACCCAAATTTTCCTCATAATTTATTCCTTTGTTTAATATTATGCTAACACAGATGTCCTACTCATGATATGATGTCCATACTATGGAACATTCCTACTACCTTTGGGTGCATTATATGTATGCACATATATGAGCTTCATTGATGATGTCTAATCTCATTTTTTACTTGGGGGCATAATAACCACATGTTATTCATAAATTAGTTACTAATTATATTTGACATCATTTAGAACATCCTAATAGTTTGAAACTTTCCATGATACAATTTTTTCCTACTACCTATAAGTGCATGGTATACATGCACATTATATGAGCTTAATTGATGACACATATATCTCATTTTTCACTTGAGATCATAATACCCACATGTTCTTCATAAGTTATTTAATATTTATATTTGATGTCATCAAGAACATCCTACTAGTTTGAAACTTTCCATTCTACAACTATTTCCTACTACATATCTTCCATGGAGCCTCTCACACCCTTATGTCCAGCAATCTTGCTATGCTTATATAATAGGATATGACATTTCCTACATACACCTAGTCACATAGTTGGTTTTCACTTATGATACATATATTGATATATATTTTTAGAATTATATTGTTTGATTTTATTGGGGCATAAATTCAATCCACGTCACTTAGTTACATTGGGGAAACATTATCTCATCCTCATATCAGGTTACATGCATCTTACAAGCTTTACATGATATTATCTATTTCATACAATTTAACATAAACATTATTTTAAATGTCTTTTATTATCCATAGTGAGGCATATGATTTCCCTTCACTTTATATCTTTATACTCCCTAAACTTATATCTTACTATTGAGCTTTCCATGATGATATTTTAAGATGGCTACATACATGTGTTTTGTATGATTTTTTTCAATTTTACTGAGCATTCGGCTATATTTTTCAATGACATGTGGTGTATTTAAATTTTAATTTTGAGATGAGTGATTAAAAAAAAATCATAATCCCTTACCTAAAAATGGAGGCATATATTCATATATTTTCAAGGTTTTTAAAAATTAAAAAAAATTAAGCAAAAGATTTTCCAAGATTGAGTGAATTGAGAATGTTAATAGAAATTGAAAAAAATGAAGGCACGAGATATGGCCAAGTGACATGTATTTAATTATCTAATAAATAAGTGAAATAGAGTTGTTAGGAATCACTCTTAAATTTTTAATTAGAATGATCATTATAAGGTTTTGTTTATACTAATCAGGGTGTCATGGTTCACATACAAACATGTGTATTCATTCCTATGCTCTGCTTTTCCATTCCATGATATAAAAATAATTCTCTTGAATTTGTTTGCAATACTGTTTCAAAATTTTCAATATATATCATTGTATGTGGGTGGATTCATCATATACAATTTATTCATCCTTCCTTCCTTAAGTGTGTGCAAGTGCATGTATAATTTTATCATTATTTTTACTTTGATGTGCATATGCATTCACATCACATGCACATATCAAAGTAATGGAATTATGTTGACACATAATTTTAGTATAATGCTTGTTTTTGATAAGGTAAGGCAGAAAATTAGGGGCCAAACCCTTTACAAGCAAAAAAGACAAGAAGGCAAACAAACAAAATATGCCTTCAGAAAGACAACAGCACTAGCCGAGAAACAATAGACACAGAAACAAAACACAAGAAATGGAAAGACCAGAGTCAGAGAGGACTCTCCTTACATAACCATTGATTTTAGAAGATCATTAAGTTTCTTAGTATTCTCCACATTGTTAGCATGCCCAGTATTACCCACCTCTTTTAGCATAGACATGTTCAGCAGGATTGTATTCCAGAGTCCTTTGGCAAAATTTTGCTCCAGCCTCTAAATACGATCCTTTAGGGCCCCAATTTCAGCTTTCCAAATAGTCTCATTCTCAATATCCTTGGCAGCTTCCTTGACATACATTCTCCCCTTATTTTCAGTAGTTTCCATAGTGTCAGCACCATGCTCCTCAAGAACCTTGAAATCCCTAGTCTCCTACTTCCCTCCAGTGTCCTTTGAAATTTCTTGGATTTCTAGCTCCTTAGACTCTTCCTCCTGGGTTGCTTCTTCTGAAGCACTTTCTGAGTAATCAATTAGTCTAGCCTTTAGGGTGGGTTTACCAGCAATCTGCCCTGACCTTTGCACTCTGGAGGAGAATCCTCCCTTATTAATTTTGGAAGACTTGTGAGATTTACCACCTTGGCCCCCCGTGGCCCTACCCATATTTTTGTGGGTCCCCTCCAAGGTTTCTTTAATATTATCTTCCTCTTCATCAACCTTTCTCTTCTTACCCTTCTTGCTTGCAAAGGAGCTAGGGGTATCAATAAGGGTCTCTTTTGGGGTGGAGAAAGAAACATCTTTTTTTTTGGTAGGAGCAGGGGAAAAATAGGACTTTTCAATAGCATCGCCAGACATTAGGTTGGAAGGAATGTCTCCACTATCAACTCTGATAGTCTTGGATGGCTCAAGGGCATGATGGAAGTTGTATAAATAGAAAATTAGCCCCTGGTGTAGGGGAATAGGGTTCATATCTAGCTTCTTATCCATTTTAGCTTTCACCCTCAGGACAGAGTGTTCCAAAGAGGAGAGCAGGTAAAAAGGGAAACTAATAATAACATTGTGCCTAAAGTGATTTAACAAAGAGAGGTGGTAATTTTAGAACCTGGTAAATCACCCTTCAAGCATGAATTACTTCATGAGAATGAAGCACACTCCATCCCATGGCTCTGGAAGTTTAGCACGCTCGAATCCTCCTTGATACGGGATGAGTTCTTCTCCCTCACCTAGAAATAGTTTATGGCTTGCCAGATCCATAATTTTGGTTTTCCTTTAAAGTTTTATTCCCTACATGGTCATTCCCATGGTCATAGAAATAACCTTTTCAGAGATTTCAAAACTAATTCTGCCCACCGTGACCCACCTATTTAACTAGGATCTTGCAAACTGCTTGGACAAGTTTTTGTCATAACCATTAAGCCTTTCCAGATATGGGCTGATACCCCCTTCTTTACAATAATGCCAAACCAACATATTATCTTTGAATTAGTATAATGCTTGTTATTGTAATGATTTTAGTTTATTTTTGTTCATATGGCTCATTAGTTTAAACTAATGTCTTATTGGTGGATTTATATGTGTTTTTTCTTCACTGTTTGATCTCATGGTCTTTTGTTTCATTTTTTCTCTTTCTTTTTTTATTTTTTTGGCCTATAGGCCTTTTTATATGTTAATTTGTTATCTTTTTGTATTTATATTTTTTGGGTGGATTTAGTGAGCTATAGAATCTATCCCATGTATTTTCATGGGCCCTTCTACCCATCTTTGTGTCTTTTTGATGTTTGGATCAATGTGTCAGTTCTTTTCCTTTTCATTGGTCAGCGTGCATGCCAATAAGTTCCTAATTCAAACATGATACAAATATATATTAAAAATTATTGGAGGCATTTCAACAAGAGGTGAGAGAGAAAAGTATCAAGAGGAATTTAAGTATGTGCACACTCTAGATTTCTATATATTTGCCCAAGGAATTTCAAATAAGGTTTAACTGCATTTTATACCAAAATAAGGATAGGCAAATATTAATGTACTTGTATTGCACTTAATGAAGATGAAACAAAGCTCTCATTCAAAATTACATTCACATGCACAATAGAACTACATTGACCCTAATTGAAATGTGTAATATATGTAGCTGTAAATTTTTAATGAGGTTTCCCAAGTAATATAACCTTACACTTTATATATTTCTCTTGAAAGTGTTTGTGGTGAATATAGTTATGAAGAAAAAGAGAAGACAAATTAGACAATTCCAATTGGAAATTTATAAAATTAATCATGCAAAATATATACACATAATATTTTTCACTTTATAATTTATTGAATCTTTCTCTTATAGTAACCTATCAACCTACAATCTCCCTGAGTCATGCCTCAAAGGGTGCACCAAGAAAGGGGTGGGTAGGCCTTTTATGTCTTGTGAGAGATGTTGTTACATATGTCATGATCATATCACCAATTCAACTTCCTCATATTTACCTTCCTACCTACCTCCTTCCATCCTATTCTTTTTAGTTTTAATAGTTTCTTCATTTACTATGGAATCAGCTAGGATAATACCATTTGTTTCATGTTTATTCCATAATTATATTGTATCTATTTGGCTGATGTAGTTCTGAGCTTCTCTTTTTGGAATTTACACTACTTTAGCCTGGTTGGCATAGTTCAATGTTAAATAACAGTTATTTTATGCCTATTTTTGTCACCCCGTCTCTTTTTTGAAATTTTGAGTGTATTAAGTCATTCTATCATATCAACAACTAAAGTCATAACAACTAAAACTACTTATGGGGATCTTAGTTCATTGCTTCATTTTGAATATTCATTATTATGCTTAATGTTTATTATGAATGCTACATTTAATGAATTTTTTACTCTAATGTTATAAAATGGTTTTGAAAGCGTGAGTTATTATAATGAAAACATTCAATTTATATGGATAAATGTGCAGAGGCTAGTTGGGAATGGTTTGATTTAATATTGTGAGTATAATAATGGTAGTCATATTTGCTTGTCTACATGAATGAATGATCCATATGTTCTATAAAATTTATAGAATTATTGATTTATGGAATATGAGAATAATCTATTTGATTGTCTATGAAATTGAGAATAATATTTTTGATTCACAAGTTGTTTGATCAATGTATAGTTGTGATTTTAAGGTGCCAATACACTTTGAAAATGATATATGTTAATATTAATCACTTTTCATAGATCATTTTGTGGAATTTTTAAATGTATTTATATGTTTGATTTATTAAATCTAAACATATAATGTAGTAATGTGATTAAGGTTTAAGTGTTATTTAAACCTAAGTATATTAAAATAAACTAAGTGTTTGTTGACTAATTTTGACCCCCAAGGTCAAAATGTCAACCCCTATAGGTAAAAAAATTCTTTTCATGTCTTTTTATCCTAGATAAAAATCTTGTGATGCCTTATATGGTTTCTAATAGGTCTTCTTAAAGCCTTGTTGGCATAAATTAAGGTTTATTTGGAGAAATTAAGGTAAGGTTCTTTCTTCATATTGTAGTGGTCTAGTTATATCATGGAGTGATGAGACTTAGTAAAGAGGTGTCATAGGTAAGTAGGTGTCTATTAAATTCATTTCATACCTTAATCACCTTTCATAAACATTTTATGTTGATCTGTAAAGTTTAAGGTTTTTTTTGGACTTTAAGGTGATGTTTTATGAGGAAAAAATGATTTTTACTAACTTTCATGTATTCCAAAGCCCAAAAAGGTGATTAATAAATAAATGAGACTTGTATAATCTTGAAAAATAATCACCAATGTGTATATGATAGTTACAAGTCAAGAAGTAGTCATAATATTACATTTCAATGCCAAAAAGGGAGTTTTGGCACTTGTATAGACTTCATGAACTCACTTTCAGGTGAAAATAGTTTATCGTTGTCATTTCAAATTCTACAAGTTAGAATCATGCATGGAGGGAAGTTTCATCAAAGTTTTAATGAACTCTATCTCTCTTCCATCACTTCCTTCATAAGTTCATGAAGGCCATTTTCAAGTGAATGGTACAAGCCATACAGGTAGAGTTGGAGTCTAACAGTTTGAATAAATTTTGGGAGCCCTATGGTATCTAAATTGGTGGTATTGGTAATTTTATTAAGCTCCTTATATTTATGAATAATTGATAAGAAGATAAGGTGCTTTTTTGAGACTCAAAACCCCACTATCTCAGTTTTGGGTAGCATAATTGCAAGTTTGAATTAATGGAGGTGAGGTAAACATTTTAGAGGCTCTTCAGAGGTCTAAAGAACCATCCCACATCAATAATAATTACAATCTATCACATGTATGTACTGGTCAAGCAAGAAATCTATTCTTTTGCATAGTGTGTAAGTGACTACCTTTGTTTTTTCATTATTTTAGGGTTTCCACATGGTTAATATGCATCCACATGTTGTTGAACATGTTTTTACATATTTTACATTCAGACAAGGTTCTCAAATCATCTGATTACTATTTGTACTAGTCTCTAAGTGTCATTTGTGCTCTTAGCTTGAAAACTATGCATATGGGATTGCTTGTGTAACAGTGGTTAAAAAGTCTTGTTTTCACCTTGTCAAGGTTGTTTGAGGGCATTGAAATCAAAAATAAACAATGAATAATGTAACTCAATGCACTCTCTAATAAATACTGAGACAAGTTCATTCACTCATAGGTTTGCAGACTTATAAGTGAGTATTCATGAGGTTTAAGGTTTTATTTTGAAGGTACCTAAGCCATGGAGAAAAGTGATATAGAATTATAAACATTAATTTAATCTTGGTAGACTCCAATACCACCATTAAAATGGTATGGATATACTATAGACCCTAATTTCCATGCATAAGCCCTGCACATGATTTAACTTACTACTGGCCTGCATATACAAGTGAGCAAATTTGAGATGTCATGGTGCTTAGTTAAAGTCTACAAACAATTGAGGCAAATCACATGGGATTTGGAAAATATTGGATATAATCACCAAGATGAATAAGACTCAAATAATTATCTTAAGTAGTCTATACAAGTAAAAAGGGGCAAACCTATAGGTTATAGACCTGTAGGTCCCTATTTTGGACTAAAAGCTAATAGTCATGTAAAGAGAATAGATGTGGAAACATGAATCAATGTAGACATGTGAAAAATATACAAGTGATGAAAACATATAAGCTATTAAAGAGTCACAAATGGTCAAAATGACTAATATTATAGCCATCATTTGAGTTCACAGGCCTAGGTATTCATACACAGTTCTGTGTACAAAGACAAGAGGAGCAAATTTTTTATAAAATGATGTGAAAGGTCACGAAAATTATAATAAAGAGAGAAAGAAATTAGATTAAGTTTGGCTACTATCAAGGTGTCTATGATATGGTTGAGAAGATCAATCTCCAAGTTCATGGCAAACTCTTCTTTAAAGGCCACCTATAACTATGCCTAAATATTCAAGGAACAAGTGTGTGATTGCATAGATATGAGGTTTTGAAAGAAGTTGAGAAGGATCAAAAGTGTTGATAAATTTATAAACATCATGAAAAATTCCTTTAGTTTCTCACTTATATATAATCTTAAAATCTATACACATTCAGGCCTAGAATGATTACCTATAGGTCTACTTGGATGAATTAAGTTGGTTTCAAACCTAAGAAGAAAAAGCAGTGCACATATAGTGAAAATGGAGTTTATGTGAGGTGTATGGAAAAATTATTAAAACTATTTGAGGATAATGAGACATAAATGAGGTATAGAGCAACATGACTAAACAAAACTCAATCTAACCTTGCAGACATAGTTCATCTTCATCTACAAGTTGCTAAGGAAGCTGGCTAGTTAAAAACCTAAAGAGAAGTTAGAGTGAATATGAGGATCATTAAATTATAGCTCAATCAAATGGACAAACTATGAAACCATTTGAATTCATGGTAATTATTGTCTCCAAATCTTGTACCCTAAAAGAGGGTTGTTCAGGCCTCCTCCAAATTTAAGCAATATTGGGACATTTACAAGCATATGGGTGTTCTTCTAAGTGGAAATGAACCTCTAGATTGAAGGGGCTAGCTCCCTGTATTAGCTTTTATGAAATAATACTACTTAACCAATTTGTATGAGTGAAAGAGTCAAAAGTTTGCATAAATGAAAAGCCTAGTCTAAGATGGTGATACACCAAGAATTAGTATCCACATGTATGCCTTATACTTATGCATAATACAATAGAATATAGTCTATAACTCAAGCTCTATAAGATTCCAACATAATTATTTTAATTTAGAGATAAAATGAATGAGATCACACAAGGTAAATAACTAGAAAAGACAACCTGTATAATCCATAAAAAAGGTTACACATGTGCAAAATCTCATACATCTAGAATGCACTCTCCATGACCTGTTGGACCAACTCTTTGCTCAAAAAACATGAAGGATAGAGAACAAAAGGATAAAAAATAACTTGATATCACTCTATGTCTCTTGCATGCCCAAGAAAATGTCTATAACTTAGAAATAAAATATACTTATGCTTCTTTGCTCAAAGGCAAGAAAATGGCAAAATGTTCGAACAGGGCTTTGCCATACTATCTATGGATGATAAAACAAGATCCCAAGGGTCCTATTTATAGAAAAAGAGGGAGAGAAGAGAGAGCTCTTGGGTGCCAAAATAGAAGCCTCCAAAATGGTTTGCAATCACCATCCTAGTGAAATTTATTCCAGTTATTCTTTCATTCAATTGGAGTTTATCCTTCTCTTTGATTCACCTTCTTGAAATGATCAAGATTACTAAAAAATAAATGGTGAGACGAACCTCCATAATAAATGGCTTAGATCGTTGATGTGAACCTTAGATTCTTCCTGAGAGCTCCCATGTTTTGCACTACAGACCTATTCAGGTTTTCCAAGTGACTTTACATCTACTTGCCTCTTCAAGTTATTTAATTTCTTCTACTTGTAAAAGTCATAAGCAAAGTTCTTTTGAAAACTTTCAAAGCATTATCTCTTCCTTTTCAGGATTTTTAGTTGCTTTTACTTGTAAAAGTCATAAGCAAAGCTCTTTGGGAAACTTGATTTGCACTATCTTTGCTTAAGACCCTGTCAATTTCTTTGAATGGCTTTACTCCTCACTTGAAGACTTTAGGCATGAATTTGATGTCCTACGGCATGTCATCTTTGAATTCTAATAGTTAGTTGGCTGCTCTAAATTTGACGTCCTATGGCACATCATCTTTACACCCCAATGGCTAGTTAGATGTATTAAACTTGACATCCTGCAACACATCATGGGGATCCATTGGGTTGGGTTTGTTATTTAAATAAATTTTCCTAAATTAATTCATTCAAACAATTTGTTTGAAATCATTATTTCAGATATTTTACCCAAAAGGCAATGGCTAGTTCCTTTAAGAAATTTTCTCAAAGGACACTTGGGAAAGTGTCCTTTGGAAAAAATTTGAAGGACACTTGGGGAAGGCATAGGGTCCCTTCAAAAAAATTTAAAGGGCATTTCAAAAGGAAATGGCCCTTCAAAACTTTTTTGAAGGGCATTTCCAAAGATAAAGTGCCCTTCAGAAAAGTTTGAAGTGTCACTTCGGAAGAAAAGTGCCCTTCAAAAAAATTTGAAAGGACACTTGGGCTAAAAAGTACCGTTTAAATTTTTTATCTAAGGTCATTTGGGAGGAAAAGTTCCCTTAAAAAAAGTTTGAAGGGACACTTGGGCTACAAAGTGCCCTTTGAAACTTTTCTAAAGGGTCACTTGGGAAGAAAAGTGCCCTTCAAAAAAGTCTGAAGGGACACTTGGGCAAACAAAGTGCCCTTCAAAAAAGTCCAAATGGACACTTTGGCGGGGGGGGGGACATTTTAAATACCATTTCAGTTTTTTGATTGATTTTTTTGTAAAAGTCATAAGACTTGCTCCTTTGAAAGCCTAAAGTCATGCATCATTGAAAACCCATAAAGCATTGGAATGAGTAATTTGGGTTCATAAACTTGGATTACTTATACTCATGAAACTTTTATAAGTTGATTCATACATAGAAGCTGACTTGGTCTTGAGGAGTAACTTGGGTTTATGAGAGGCCAAGACTTGACTTATGGAGAACTCGACATATACTACAATGGAGCCAAAACACCCTATCCTCCTTGACTTATAATTTTAGACCTCTAAAATGACCTATTCTTACAACTATTGTTAGGGTATCCATGAAAATGGTTGAAAAAATTGTACTAAGGTGAAATTTGGTAAATATTAACTCAAAAGGATAATCATGAAAGAACGATAAAAAAGAAACTGGTCAAGATTCATCTCAACCCTGCACACATAGTCAAATGGATGTTTACAGGTTTGACTACCCTCATGGAGGATTTTTTATTGTTTTGAGAGAGTTAAGGGTTTGTGAGAAGTTTTAAGGAAGGTAAACCACTTTAATATGGTTTCATGGTGATAGGATTAATCAATTAGATCCTCAGACCCAATGACAAAGTGAGGAAATGTAGATAATCTTTGTTTAACCCTAATAGGCCTAAATTCAAACAACACAAACTTGTATGTATAAGTTGAAGAAGAATAATCTATTGAGGGTGAGTTGAGACCATAAGGACTTTTAACATGTGTTAATAGTCTCAAACAAACATCAAATGAGGTTTCCAACTCTTTTGACAATGAGAAAATGAAAAATGCACAATAGTTTGGGTCAATAAAAATAGCTTACTTGAGAACCTTAGGTATGTGTAAATGAAGATGTGGTAGGCTTTTGGAATTGAATAAAAATGGATATCATAGGAAAGGATCATGAAGGATGATACAAACCTATTGAGGTCAATAGAAACTCAAAACCAAACTCAAAAAACCACCTACAGGCCCCAACTCTTCTTGACCTCATAACACATAGTCTTATCAACTTGAGATGCACTTTATCTTTATAAAAATAGTATAAAGGGTTTACATGGTGACCCAAGATCACTGGGGATGATAGGAGACCTTGTGTACTTTCAATTTGTGGCATTAGTTAATTGATTGATGCCCTAAGTTTTATGAATCATCCTTAAGAATGTAAGGCACTCACAAGCTACCAAAGATTCTAGAAGTAACCTGATGAGAGAGAAGAATAATATAATGCCTTTATATGGATTTATTTAGGCTCAAAATGACCTGAATGACCTTATTAAATCCCTTAAGCACCTTTCCATGCCATTGGTTGGAACATATTTAGGTACAATGTATAGAAAAAAACTAGAGAAGGTTGTCACAAGTATGCTTGGGAGGTTCATACAAGGTGTCAAGAGTTTAAATTTGATATGGAAGATACTTAGGATGTCCCTAAACTTAATCACACATTTTTTTGGGGTTTCAAACATGTATGAGGCTTGTAGAGTCAAAAATTAGTTTATAGGGAAGGAGGCCTAACTGAATAGAGAGAATGGGTTAAAAAGGACACTTTCACTCAGATTGAAGACCTAAAATTTGGAATCAAGATATAAATACATAATTGGTCCTGAAATATGTGCCCAATTTTTCAATAACATCCATACATTATTATACACAAGGTAGTTTACACCTTTTTAGGGTTACAAAGAAAAAGCTAAATGAGAAACTTTTTATGAAAAATGGAGTCTTGAGGAGAGTTTTATGACTCCAAATGAGTTATTTTAGGTCTAATATGATGTGAATATGCCATCCATGGAGAGAGAATGCATTGGAGAAGATGAACTCAAGTTTTGTTACTTGTAAGCAAGATTGGCCTAGTGAGGCAAAGAGACCTCAAGACACCTATCAAGAGAATAAAGTGATGTGTCAAAGAGAACCTTAAAAGATTAGTTGAAATGTGTCAAGAGTAGAGAAAATATGTAATTCAACATGACATAATAGTCTAGAGTGTCATTTATCCTCTCACAATCCAAGAGAAGGGGTAGTTTTGAAGAGCAAAACAAAGTGTCAAGCCAAGTTTCAAACTTCCATGCCACTTGTATAAAGAGACAATCTTCGAGAGAGTATACTTATTGATGAGCTCAAGATATGGCTCATCATTGACATGTTATTTCCTTAAAATCATCTCTCTAAGGATATTATCTTATACAAATCTTAGATTCTTAGATAGCTATTACATGGAAAATAGTTATTTGTCTTGTTTATATTAAACCAAAGACTAAATCTTTACTTTGTCATTAATGCCTAATATATAGCATGTTTTAGTGATCTTTTGTGTGAAGAATGCTTAGGAAGAAGACATAGGTGATGTATAGTGAACATTCCATTTTGATATCCATCCAACAGAACTACAGACTCTGCGGGCTCATTTCTACGGACTCTATAGGCTTGTTTCTATAGACTCTGCAGGCTTGTTTCCATGGACTATCCAGGCTTGTTTCTATGGACTCCATAGGCTTATTTCTACAAAATCCATAGGATTATTTATATGGACTTTTTAGGCTCATTTCTATGGACTTCGTAGGGTCAATACCGAGAATTTTGTAAGGATAGTGGGAAGCTGGAGACCAGATAGGATAAGAAAGAACCATTCCAGCTGGAATCACATAAGGAGAATAACCGCCTGCTGTTTTGAAGGACCTAATTTTGATAGATTTGTATATAATCAGATTTTAGGACTATTATAGGATAGGATATTTATTTCATCAAAATAATTAAATCTCTTGGAAATCCAATCTCTGGATGAAGGGATCGACCTATTCTTTTACATCCTATTTTGAGTTGATTGTATTAGTATAAAGTGTAAGACTTTTGACTATATTAAAAAAAAAGAGAGAAGAAAAATAGAGAGATAGAAAATATAGAGGATCAAGAATTAGATAAGTATACAGGTTTCAATTAGATTATAGTTATTTCATTTCTATGAATTAATACTTCAAGTTTCCAGTACTGATTAAGCTTTGTTTTTGAGTCTGAGAGGAGTAAGGGCCCACTCTCCTTGGAACTAGGTATTTATGTTCTGTCTTATTAGTTAGAATCTTGTTACTATTTGCATTTATTTATAAAAATATCAAAACAAATTCATAGTTAAAAAATATCATTTTCTTATTTCAATTCTTTTCTATGCAAAGTATCTTTTCTTTTACAACAGAAGTGTGAAGCAGATTTCCTTTCGTAAGTAGGAGCGTGAATTTATTTTTTCATACAAATGTAAAATAGGAGTGTGATATTTTACTTCTACAAAAAGAGTGGATTGATTTGATTTCTTTCTTTTTCAACAAAAGCATGAATCAAGTAGTTTAGTCAAAGTTAGAATAGGATCAGCAAGCAACCCCATAAATAAGACTTCTAGATCTACCATCCCATACCTTACTGCAGATAGCTTTGGACACTAGCCCTAGTTGATAAGACACCAATTGAATATTGTTTAAATGAGGAGTTAGATGACACTCATCATTTTTAGCATCGTTACCGAGGAACATAAGGTGTTAGTAAGGTAATAATCATTATTGATCTAGAGTAAAAAAAATTGTAAAAAAATCATATAACAAAAACAATTAATAAATTGATGTACCATCCTAGAGATTCTAAAGGAAAATTTATTCCAAAGTTTCCACCAAGAAGACAAGTGGACACTCCTTCAACATCTCTAAGTGAAGAACCAGAAGATAAAAGTGAAACCTATTTGCAAGAATCTTCTAAAATTGGGATAGGAACTAGGCCATTGCCACACGCAAGCCCCATAGGATAAATTCCTCAAGATCAATCTCTTGCAGGAAGACATTATTTCGAGATTGCCAAGGACTTAGAAGAATCATTTCAGAGATCCATAGCTGAAGAGAATTCTGAAAACTTAGAACAACCTATAATTGAGACCACAAACATTCAGTGGGAAGATCATCCCGGTTTTGAAATATCATTAGAAGAAGAAATGGCTCACCAATAAAATCAACAAGTCACACAACTAGGAAGAACTTTCTCCTTTCCTATTGTAGCAAATCCTAATGATCAAACCCCCCATGAAAATATTTCACTAGCTAATTTGCCAAATTTTTGGGGATGATCTATAGAAGGTCCTGATCAATTCCTATTTGAGTTTAAGGTTATATGTCAAACCTATGATTACACAACTGATAGCCAGAAATTAAAACTATTTCCCTCTACACTTAAAGATGCAGCTATGAGATGGTTCATCAGTTTACCTAGTGATTCTATTAGAACATGGGATGACATGGAAATAGACTTCTTGAACAAATACCAAGATTACTACTGAGTGTGAGAAAAAAAGAGGATTTCTTCAAGATCAAACAAAATGAGGATGAATCTTTAGAGGATAATTTGGATAGATTCATGTTTACTCATAAAAGAAGCAATTATCCACTCACTAAAGATGTTCAAAAATTGGTTTTCTTGAAAGGTTTGGATGATGACACTAGAGATGCCTTAAATCTGATGGGCAGAGGAGACATAAATAAGTTGGCTTTCGATCAGATTTTTGAGCTTTGTACCAATTACTCTCGAACAAAACCTAGAATTAGGAAAGGAAAATTGGGGAAATATAATGAAGTCGGTAAATTAATAGAAGAATTTTCTAATCTCAAAATAGATATTTTGGTTACACTAAATAGTACTTTAGATGGCCTTCAGGCTAAGGCAAATGCAACAGAGCCTTTGGCAATATACTATCCTAAGTGTAGACAGAAACATGCCCTTAGAGATTGCCCTCTAGATAGAACCAATATTTCATCATGTGGGATATGTGATGCAACAGATCATGATACCAAATATTTCACCCTTATGCCTATTTTAAAGAATTAAATGAAAACACAAGTCCAGTCCACTGAAGAAGTAAATTATATTCAGAGACAAAACTTTACTCCATAAAACTAGGCTCAAGGACAGTTCAGTGCAAGAAATCTAGTTAATCCATGGATGGCACCATGTAATGTTTCAGTTCCTTCACCATTTTGGAATCAACCCCAAATTCTATCAATTCAAAATCCATGGGTAGGACAAGATTGGATGCCAACACCTCCATGGATGGTACCACAGCCATAGCAATAATGGGTACCACAACAGCATTGGATGCCACAGCCATATCAATAATGGAATCAGTAGTGGAACCCATAGTCACAATTCACCCAACCAAGAAGATCACTTTAATAGCAAACCATTATGCCACCCCTAGTTATTCAGCAACAAGGACAAATTAATCAGCCCTTAATGCCTGCACAACCAATAGTGAAACCAAAAAATAAACAACCAACACTTGTTTATGTCAATGAACAAGAAGAAACAATCAATGTGGGAGTTATTGAGTGCTTATATATACATTTGAGATCAAGAAAAACTATACAAAAACCTCCAGTACTCATTTCTGAGATACCTGATGGAAATGAACAGATAGAATCATCTCAATTAAGCACTAGAGAAGATGAAATCAAAATGATCCCCGAAGAAAACAAAGGAAACACTACTACACCAGTGGTTCCTTTGCTTGAAAGATTAAGAGAAATTGATATCAAACCAGACTCAAATTTGGTCCATGAGTTGCAAAAGATCAATATTGAGGTACTCCTTCTACAAGCTATTAGGGATATACTTGAATTAAATAAGATCATCAAAAACCTCTATATTAAGACACTTGGGAGGAAGGTAAAATATCTTGGAACCATTCATGTTGATGGAAAAGTTACTGATTTATTAGCAGGAAAATTATTAGTTCCAAAATATGCAGATCTGGGAATCCCAGTGATCACAGTCACAATCGGAGGAAAAGAAATTCCTAACGTCTTGGTAGATTTGGGAGCAGCAATCAATGTCATGACAACTGATACTCTCCATGCATTATCTCGTATGAAAATGCAACCTAAAACTACCATTCTTTAAATGGCAGACCAATCAGTAATAAAACCAAAGGGGACTATAGAAAATATTGAAGCATTAATAGAATCTTGGGAATATCTAGTAGATTTCATGGTCTTGCAACCCAAAACAAATAATCTAGGATATCCTATAATCCTAGGTAGACCATGGTTGGATACTGTAGTAGCATTGATTGATTGTAGGTTAGGAGACATGACCATTTCCAATGGGTTAAAATCCAAATGCATCTCTTTGTATCCTCCTGCAAAACCATCAATAAATTGCATACAAGAACTTTGGGTGGATGAATTAGATAACACATTAAACAACATTTTCTCCTTAGCCATGATCACAGTCAAAAAACACTGGAAGAATTGAATGGAGACATATACCCAGAATCTATGGACTCTGCCAGTCCATAAACTATGGACTCTACCAGTCCAAAAACTATAGACTATGCCAGTCTAGAAACTATGGACTCTGCCAGTCTGAAAGCTACGAACTGCTTTAGTTTAGGATTCTTGGGTCTGATGGACAATTTTGAAACCTCTACTTCTACTTCTACTAGTACTTCTTCATCGTATGATCATAGATTGATTCAGGAAAGTGTGTGGAAATTGGTAGAATAACAACAAACTCATTTCTTAGATGCATTTCATTATTTTTTAGCAAGACTAATTCCTCATGGAAAAGAGTTTGTTGATAATGTAACTACGTTTCATAAGCTACTTTCTCATCCCTGTCCTCTGAACTCATTAATTAGTGAGTTTAAGCAAATAGAATCCAACTACCCAGGTACAAAACCAATCATGGTATTACCTAGAAATTTTTTGAACATCAATAGTTGGTTGACAAACGAAGAGGAAGATCAACTCTTTAAAGTATTGGAAAGACATACCAAGGCATTTTCTTGGGATTATACCAACATGAAAGGAATTCACACCAACATATGTAATCATCACATCTACACCAAATCTATCAAACCGATCAGACAACCACAAAGAAGAATAAACCCATCACTAAAGGAAATAGTCAAAATAGAAATCTAAAAGTTGCTGGAAGTTGGGTTTATTTACCCCATCTCAGACAGCCAGTGGGTGTCACCTTTGGTAATTATGCCCAAGAAAAATGGAAAGTTAAGAGTATGTGTGGATTATAGAGAATTAAATAAAGCAACATTAAGAGATTACTTTCCTTTACCTTTTATTGATCAAGTTCTTGATAACTTGGAAGGAAAGAAATATATATTTTTATTTCTTGGATGGGTTCAGTGGGTATAACCAGATAATGGTAGCAGTTGAAGATCAAGATAAAACCATATTTACCTACCCTTGGGAAACTTTTGCTTACCGATTACTTCCATTTGAACTCTGTAATGATCCAACAACCTTCAAAAGAGCAGTTATGGCAATCTTCTCTGAACTTACAAATGATTATGTTGAGGTGTATATGGATGATTCATTATTTATGGTGAAACTTATGAAGAAGCTCTTACAAACTTGGAAAGAGTATTGATCAGATGTGAGGAACATGAATTATCTTTGAGCAATGAGAAATGTTTGTTGATGATGGATGAAAGAATAATTTTGGGACATCATATTTCTATAAAAGGCATTTAGGTAGATCCAAAAAAAGTTGAAATAATTTCCAACTTGCCCATTCCACAAACACAAACTGAAGTTAAGAGTTTTTTAGGACATGCTAGTTACTACAGATGCTTTATAGATAAGTTTAGCCAAATAGCTGCCCCTATGTTTGCCTTGCTTACAAAAGATAGTACATTTGAATGGAGTGATAGTTGCTAGTAGGCCTTTGAAACTATCAAAGCTAAACTTTTTACTACTCCAGTATTAAGAGGACCAAATTGGACTAAGCCATTCCATATATACATAGATGCTTCAAATACAACACTAGGAGTAGTTCTTAGACAAAAAGATGAAGAGGGTAACATGTATGTTATATATTATATTAGCAAAAACATGACATCTGCTGAAAGAAATTACATCACAACTAAGAAGAAATTCTTAGCTATAATTTATGCAATGAACAAATTTAGACACTAAATAACAAGCTACAAAGTATTTGTCTATACAAACCATTCAACTATTGGATATCTTACCAACAAACCAATTGTGGGAGGTAGGATTATTAGATGGCTATTGCTCTTACAAGAATTTGATGTTACTATTATAGACAAACTAGGGAAGTCTAATGTGGTTACTGATTTCTTGTCAAGAATGAACACTATAGGTGAAGAAGAACCAGTGGAAGATGACTTTCCAGATGAACAATTATTTGCTATTTCAACACAATCTCCATGGTTTGTTGATATAGCCAATTATCTCACCACAGGGAAGTTTCCTCTGCATTTTTCACAAAAAGATAAAAAATGGTTAATAAAAGAAAGTTCTTTTAAATGGATTAATGGAATGTTATTTAAACTTGGACCTGGTCATGTGTTTTGTAGGTGTGTGACAAATGGTGAAGCTTATGATATCATCAGAGCTTGTCATGATGACCCAGGAGGAGGTGATTACTCAGCTCAAAGAACCATACATAAAATCCTAGGAGCAGGATATTATTGGCCTCATCTTCATCAACAAGTAAAAAAGGTATGTCAGACACTGTGATGCTTGTTAGTGAATTGGACAACCTACTCTTTCAATAGAGATGCCACTGCACCCTCATCCTCAATTGGTTTTAGAACCATTTGAGAAATGGAGAATTGATTTTATTGGTTCAGTGGATCCTCCTTCCAGAGGAAAAGAATATCTTCTAGATTGTACAGACTATATGACCAAGTGGGCAGAAGTGAAAGCATTAACTCATGCAAGAGAGGAGATGGTAGCTGATTTCCTATATTTCAAATTCATGTAATGATTTGGTGCTCTAAGAGAGATAGTCTCATATCAAAGACCACAGTTCATGTCAAACATGATAAAGCATTTTATGCAAGTGTATCAAATTCAGCATAGAAAAACATCTCCATACCATCCACAAGCAAATGGACAAGTTGAAGTCACCAACAGAGAACTAAAAACCATTTTAACTAAGGTAGTTAATTCTAGTAGAAAGGATCAGGCAGATAAGGTACCTAAAGCTATTTTGGCCTATAATACTACTTGGAAAATAACAACTAGATTTTCACCTTATGAATTGGTTTATGGTAAAAAACTTTTATTCTTTGTTGAATTTGAATTATAAACTTTGCAAATAGCTGTAGAAGTAGGAATTGAGTTAGAAGAAATATAGAAATCAAGACTCCTACAACTTAATCAACTTGATGAAATGAGGATGGAAGCACTACAAATAACTAAACTGGTAAAACATCAATGAAAAGTTTGGCATGATGCACAAATCAAGCAATGGAAGTTTTAGAAAGGAGATTGGGCACTGTTGTTTGATTTTGAATTTCAATAGTTCAAAGGAAAACTACAAACATGATGGTTGGGACCTTATGAGATTGAAGAGGTCTATGAAAATGGTTTTGTTAAGCTGATACCTATTGATGACAGCAGAAGAGCTCTGTTAGTCAATGGACATAGATTGAAGCTCTATCAAAAACCTCTCAATAAAGATGAATTTATTCAAAAAGTAAAGGATCAAGTAGCTATTTTGGAAAGCTCTACTTCTTCCAGTAAACATGCTCCTTGATATTCCACCAAAAAAATAAAAAGAAAAATAAATTAATTAATTAATTAATAATAATAATAATAATAATAATCAATAGTGAAAATATTTCTAGGGATGCTATTGACAATTCATGCCATAAAACCAACTTGTTGGCTGGCTATGCATTGCAAAATAAGCTTTAGCTAGAAAACCAACAATGGCTGGCCAAAGGGCAAAAACCAAAATTTATAAGGAAATCTCATCATGACACTATGATTGGTCATCTCCATGTAGTAAACTAATCCATGCGAACTTATTTGTGTAGGACACGTGGTGAACAAAGGATAATGTCTAAGGTTAAAGTAAGACATATATTTCATTTATCTATGTTTAGTTAACTAATTATCTTCGATTTGATTAAGACCCTATTCTTCTGAAATGACCTAGATTTGAATATTCCAAAATAGAATGACACATGCCATAATGAAAAAGCATGCAACAAAGCTGCCAAAGGTGTATAGATAAGTGTGCGGCTTTGATATCATCAATTGAGTCATTAAGTACCATAATGATGGGACATCATAAAAAAAGGGTTTTAAATGAACAAATGAATCACTGTCACCATCAATATGACACGTCATCATTTTACATGACTTGTATTGATGAGATCAAATGGTTGGCACACTCTGTAGAAATGTGTGGTGCCTAATTGTATCACATCATCATAAAACACTATGGACTCATGTAGCTGTAGCATTTGAAATGAACCATTTCCTTTCTATGGACCTCAATAGAAGCTAATCCTTAGAGCCTTTTGCCTAACAACTTTAACAAAAGATTGGTCTACACCTTAATTGAAGTTAAAGGAACCAAGATGACTGTAACTTTGCATAAAAATGGGACAGAAGACAAGATCAGAGCTGAAGGATCCAACAAAGTTTCATAAAGATAAAGCTTCTATAGCAGTGTTCAAAGCCAATGGCTAGTTAATTTTCATTAAAAATCTCCAGAGTTTCGATGAAATAATGGTACGTGAATTTATTACCAATATCACCCCTAAATTTTCAATTGTGAAAGGCATTGTTATTCCTGTTACAACTCAAATCATAAGCCAAATTATAGAAGTTCTAGAAGAAGGAATGAGAGCCATAGGCAGAGTTTTATTTAGTGATTTAATTAGTCAATTTAATGGTAATAAACAAACTAAAACTTCATGTCTAGTAGATTCCAAGGGAAAATCAAAAGGGATTAAAAGGAATTTACTTCCTGAACCTTGGAAGTTTGTAGCCAAGTGGGTACTTAAATATACCATTTGTGAAGGGCAACATAGTCTTTTAGGGGGAGATGCCACGAAAATGTTAATACATCTTAAGCATGGAAGACAAAACCCTCAGTACAAAATTAACTTCCCATCTTTCTTTTATGGTACTCTACAAGTTATGTCTACAACCCCTATTGCTACTCTTAGGCATCATGGCCTTATTCAGCTTATTATCCAACATAATTTCCTTTAGCAAGGACAAGAGGTCTGGGAGGAATTTCAAAATAGTATAGCACAAGAAACCCCAAATGTACCATAGGAACACTCATCTCCACCTGCCACATTAGCTGAGAAAACAACACTAAGAAGAAAATCTCAAACTATAATTTCCACATAAATCTCTTCTTCTTCAAGAAGAATTACAAGGTCTCAAAACCTTGAAATTTCAAGGTCTCCACAAGAACCTCATGAGTCTGTATCACAACCAGTGCCTTTGACAGGAAAAATAAAATTGAGACAGAAGGTTGTTACAGACATTGAGATGACCAAGGGTTTGGTGGTTGAGAAAGAAGCTCAACCAAGTGTAGCTCAAAGAGTAACCAAAAGAAGGAGAATGATCATTTTAACAGAAGAAGATGAACAAGTAATTGTAGATAGTCTTAAAATGGTGTCTCATTCCCCCATACATCAGAATATTATTGCACCTATAGATATTGAAGAAACTCCTTTTGAAAGGAACTCTCCAATCATATTGGAGGAGACAAATCTAGAGGAAGAGCCATATATGGTAGAGGAATTAGGTATGGTAGAACAACCACCTGTTCTAGTTGAAACTACAAAGGATAAAAGGAAAATTGTATGTACCAATGAGAAAGGTGAATTATCAAATATAGATGATCCTATTATGCAGCTAACTTTGTAGCTTTCTCAAGCTCGAGCTCTTTAACAACAACAAATAGATAACATTACTGACTTGATTAGTCAATTGCAAGATAAGGACCATCTCAACTCATTTTTGGTGCAAAAATTAGATACAGTATTTACTGATCCTGCCACAAAAATTCACATGTTAGAGGAAATAATAAAAGAACATGAAGATGAATAGATTGATCTTTGGCTATATGTAGAAAGTCTGAAGAAGGAAAATAGGAGGTTGTAGAATTTGGTAAATTCTTTTGAATCACCTGTTGTTGCATTTTATCCCCCCAAAATATTTGTTGACCATGGTTGTCAAACAAGTGAACCAGGGATTCCTCCCTTGCAAATACTACATCAAATTGAAGAAAAATATTATGTACTTAAATATAAAAACAAAGATGCAATTTTTTTGAACAAACTCTTTGAAAATGAAAAGAAGGAATTAGAGGTTAAAGTCCAAGAGTTAGAAGAAAATTTGTAGGATGCATGCAAATTAGGAGAAACTCTTTTGGCATGTAGGAATCCTTCTCCTGCATACAGTTTGTTTTTATTTGAACAATTTTATAGATGGCAGCTTCTGCAGATCTCTTGTCATCTTCTTTATAAAATTTTGCAGCCAACAACATTTTTGGAAATTTTCTATAGTGCTAAACCTGATCAGCAGGATTTGCTTTGTGAATTCTATTTGCATGACTTGATTCTATGAGATCATGAGCACAATAAGTTTTTGATAAATCTTCATGTAGGATAATTTCAACTGAGACCATTACATTCTACATTCAAAAATTAGATAGCATGGAAATGCAGATTTGAAGACTATATAAATCATGCTAAGACTACATGATTATGTGTCAGACTAGCCTTTCCTATTCTCAGATTGATTAAACAAAATTTTCACTGTGCTTTGTTAAATGATGAGATTAAGACACAATATTTACAAGCTCTATATGATTGTACTATTTCTTTTGATTTGTTTTTAAGATAGGATTTTGATTCAGTAGTGACTACAAGTGTAAACAGATGGGACCAACTTTCAATGCCTCTTAAAAGGTGAGAAGTCATGTCCCCAAATAACTTAAGATGGAGTATGAGGAGATCATCATCAATTCTAAAAATTTTAATAGAGGTAATCAACTCTGGGGGAGAACAAAAATGGATTGGCATGAAATATAGACCTCCTTTGTTGATAATACCTATTCCAAGATGGCAGAGTTGGGCTCCACAATTAGAAGAACAATTCAGAATATGGAAATAAATGATTCAAACACATCAGGGATTTAGCAACAATTTAGACAGACACATAACAGATGAGTTTGATGAATATGATTTGAGTTAGAGTGTAGAAAGCAGAAGCTAGAGCTATGAATGCTAATACATATTTGCAATGGGACTTGTAAAAGGTAAAGCTTGGGGGAGATGATGAGCTCAAAATATGGCTCATCATTGACATGTTATTTCCTTCAAATCATCTCTCAAAGGATATTATCTTATACAGATCTTAGATTCTTAGATAGTTATTACATGAAAAATAGATATTTTTCTTGTTTATATTAAACCAAAGACTGAATCTTTACTTTGTCATTAATGCCTAATATATAGCATGTTTTAGTGATCTTTTGTGTGAAGAATGCTCAGGAAGAAGACATAGGTGATGTATAGTGAACATTCCATTTTGATCTCCATCCAGCAGAACTATGGACTCTGTAGGCTCATTTTTATGGACTATGTAGGCTTGTTTCTACAGACTCTGCAGGCTTGTTTCTACGGACTCTGCAGGCTTGTTTCTACAGACTCTACAGGCTTATTTCTATGAACTCTGTAGGCTTATTTTTATGGACTCCATAGGCTCATTTCTATGGACTCTGTAGGGTCAATACTGAGAATTCTATAAGGATAGTGGGAAGCTGGAGACCAGATAGGATAAGAAAGAACCATTCCAACTGGAATCACATAAGGAGAATAACTGCCTGTTGTTTTAAAGGACCTAATTTTGATAGATTTGTATATAATCAGATTTTAGGACTATTATAAGATAGGATATTTATTTCATAAAAATAATTGGATCTCTTGGAAATCCAATCTCTATATGAAGGGATCAACCTATTCTTTTGCATCCTATTTTGAGTTGATTGTATTAGTATAAAGTGTAAGACTTTTGACTATATAAAAAAAAAGAAAAAGAAAAGAAAAATAGAGAGATAGAAAATATAGAGGATCAAGAATTAGATAAGTATATAGGTTTCAATCAAATTGTAATTATTTCATTTTTATGAATTAATACTTCAAGTTTCCAGCACTTATTAAGCTTTGTTCCTCAGTTCGAGAGGAGCAAGGGCCCACTCTCCTTGGAACCAAAAACTGTGTACGATATTTATGTTCTACCTTATTAGTCAGAATCTTGTTACTATTTGCATTTATTTATAAAAATATCAAAACAAATTCATAATTTAAAAAGAGCATTTTCTTATTTCATTTAATTTTTATGCAAAGTATCCTTTCTTTTACAGCAAAAGTGTGAAGCAGATTTCCTTTCGTAAGTAGGAGTGTGAATTTTTTTTTTGCAAACGTAAAATAAGAGTGTGATCTTTTACTTCTAGAAAAAGAGTGGATTGATTTTATTTCTTTCTTATTTAGCAAAAGTGTGAATCAAGTAGTTTAGTCAAAGTTAGAATAGGATTAGCAAGCACCCCCATAAACAAGACTTCTAGATCTACCATCCCATACCTTACTGTAGATAGCTTTGGACACCAGCCCTGGTTGATAAGACACAATTGAATATTGGTTAAATTAGGAGTTAGATGACACTGGTCACTTATCCTATAATACCTAGTGAGATAGTTTCATAACTCCCCTCTTGATTGTAACTTTTTTTGACACTTGTCTCTTTCTCCTCTAAACCCTTCTCCATTCTCCTCTCTCTTTCTCTATATATTGAGCCTTGATAGGCTAAGTTTGTATCATACACCTACATATGGATAATCCTTTCCAATTTTCATCCTTTTATCAATGAGAATAATCTATTTTTACCTCCTCCTTTGACAGGTTTTAATGTGTATGCTTGATTAGTTGATATTGCTAAGTGATAGTCTTGATTCCTTGGCATGTTTATCCTTTCTTGCATTCATGTTTAATTTGGAATCCTTTTTGCATGTCTTATTAAGTTTCTAGGTGAGGCATAATTATTTAGTGATTTATATTTTCAATAGTGTCATATCATGACCTTTTGACTAGTCTTCCTAGCCCATGCATTCTTTGCAACCTTCATGAGAAACATTGATGTAGAGAGGCAAATTTAGAGTAGTGTGATGTGTAGGTTAGCCTCTTATTTGAAGTGAATTTTTAGCTAATTGGTAATGTTCAAATCATATTTGGTGCATCACTCCAATTAGAATAGGTTTCTCTCCCTTTTCTTTGTAAATGGTATATTAGTGTTTGATCCTAAGTGATTCATCAAGGGGAGCTAGCCCTTTAACCTAGAGATTAATCTCTCCAATAAAGTACCCACAACATTGAGGTGTTTCCATGTTACATCAAATCTAAAAGGCTTGAACTACCTTCCAAAGGGTGAAAATTTGATTGATAATAGTTTTGTCATGCCCGATAAGACTAAGGTCTAAACTAGTGGAAGGATACTTGGTTTTTTTCTTCTATGTATTAGTATTTAGAGGTATTCAAAATGTCAATGGTGACTCTGTACATAATTAAGTAGTTCTAGTAGCCCATTCACTTGTTAAAAGTAAGTTGTGATTTCAATTCATTACCTTGATGAGGTTGTTATGGCTGAGTTTGAGGATAATTTCAATTTCATGCAAGTGGATGAGGCATATCACTTCTATAGTACTCCCCATCAACCTCACCATGAACCTTATCAGTCATATAATGAAACTTATCAGCCTCAATGTGATCTATATCAGTCTTATGATTTGTATTATCCTTATTATGAATCATAGCAATCATATGACCAACCTTCTCAAGCTCAAGATGTTCCTAGCCAATATAGTCACTTCTCAAATCAATTCATTTCAAGTTTGAAGCAAACTCTCTTAGGTTATGAGAGGTACATGATATGGCTTAACACACAAAGGGAATATGGTCAAGATATTCCTAGTCAAATTATTCATGATATGAAAGACTCATTGTAACTAATGAAAGAAGAATGGGCACCTATTGAGAGAGAAAATTGGTAAAACCTCTCAATTGAAATGTTGGATGTAAGTGGTCTCAATCAAAACATAGAAGATAAGCTAAAGGTTCATGAAGAATAATAGGTCCAAGTCCATCAGCCTCAGGTGTCTTCATACGTACCACCTCATCCCTCATATTTTCCACCCATTATTCCCCAATAAACCTTCCCAAGTGATCTTCAAAGTGTTTCAAATCCTTAATATACTCCTAAAATTTTGCCTTATTAGAATTAAATCCAAGAGAGAATTCAAAGAAAGGAGGAGACTAATGTTGAGTAGCCTATTATTGAGAACCAAGATTCTACTTATCTTCTTTAATAATGCCCCAATAAGTCTTTCAAGACTCTAAGTTATAACTAAGTGGTGAAATCATGGAGTAATCAAGGTGAAACAAGCATCGATTGGAGGGTTAAAGTCAAAGAAGAATATGAACATGTGGAAGTATCTCCCATCCATCCTCAAGAGTCCTCTTATATCTCATATCAACCTTATTATGTTCCTTACCCTCATGATGTCACTAATCACCTTCAATCAAATCTATTCCAATAGAGTATACATAATCAAATGAAAGAGTTAGAGCTAAAAAAAAGGTATAAGGAAGAGATCCAAGATAAAGAGGTTAAAGTCAAAGAAAGCCTTGTACCCATTCAAGCTCCATTTCCATCTTCCCAAAAGAACCTCTATCTTTTCCATCTTAGAGGTCTATCCAAGAAGGTTTTTAAAACAATAATGAGGTCTTAATTGATATGATTGAAAATCAATTTGTCGTTGATAATGAACTTCAAGGAGAGTATGAGAAGGATGAGATGGCTGTTGAGAAAGATGATGCATTCATAGTGCAATTGAATCTACTCTATCTTAAAAAGTTCTTAGAAGAGTCCTTTATATCCAAGACCCTAAGTTTTAGGAATATTCCCTCCATTCCCAATCCCATTAATGAGCCATCCACCATACCTCATACCCCCTCTCTAACTCTTGAACCTATCCATCACCCTCTCACCACATCCTTTCTTGAGAAAGAAAGAGTTGTACTTGCAGTTGATGAAGATTATTCAAGTGAGATTGATTAGTGAATATTCATTGGTACTCCACTTGGAGAAGAAATAGGCATTTCAATTTTTAAGGATGATGCTCTAGAATAAGGTCTTGATGGTATGATTCAGAAAGAAGATCTAATTTCATCCAATCTTGATTAGCTTGTAGTAGCTGGTAAGAAGTATGTTGTCACTCAAGATGCCATTAAGGCCCAAGAATCATGATTATATAGAGAATCATTAGTTGAGGTTTAAGCTAAGGATCATAATGAGAAGGACTTGAAGTACAATATGAGTATGTGTTCATAGGTGATTGGTTTGTAGCTATCACTTCACTTGAGAATAGGTCAAGAAGATTGGTAAGCAAGAAGAAGCTAAAGACAATAAGACCAAGGTCTAATAGGTAGCTTGCCTCATGCCATTATTCATATTAAGGAGTAAAGGATGTAATAAGTTTCCCCTTTGACCTAGGAGGAAGAAGAAAATTTTGGGTCAGTTGTATATATTAGTTGTTTTCTTGTTTGTTGTGTTCCTTAAGTTTTTGTTAGCACATGTGCATATTTGTTTCCTTTGTTTTTATGTGATGCCTTTGTTTTATGTGTTTGGAGGTCAAATCTATTTGTTTTGTCATGGTCAAGGTCTAGTCAAGTCTGAATTTGAGTGAAAATAACTCCATTTCCCAATGGATGGATAAGGCTACTGGTCTATTCAGCATAGCAGGCATGCTACCCCCATGAATCACCAATTTGTTGAATAATTTTGACCCCCAATGTTAAAATGTAAACCTCTATAGGCAAAACATTTCTTGTCATGTCTTTTTAGCTTAGTTAAAAGTCTTGTGATGCCTTATATGGTCTCTAATATATCTTTATAAAGCCTGGTTAACATAGATTAGGGTTTATTTGGAGAAATTAAGGTAAGGTTCCTTCTTGGTCTTATAATGTTCTAGTCATATCATGGAGTGATGAGACCTAGTCAAGAGCTATCATATGTCTTTATGTGTCTATTCAAGTTATTTCATGCCTTAATCACCTTTCATAAACATTTTATGTTGATTTGGAAAGTTTAAGATTCTTTTGTGGACTTTAAGGTGATGTTTTATGAGGAAAAAATGATTTTACTAACTTTCATGTATGTCAAAGTACACTAAGGTGATTGATCAATACATAACACTTTTATAAGAATGAAAAAGAGTCTCAAACATGTATATGACATTTAAAAGTCAAGAAGAATTCATAATCTTGCATTTCAATGCCAAAAAGGTAGTTTTGGCACTTGTACAGACTTATTGAACTCACTTTCAGGTGAAAATAGTTTATCAGTGCCTTTTTAGCTTCAATAGGTTAGAATCATGTGTGAAAGGAAGTTATAGGTCTCAAAGTTGCATTGAACTATCTATGTCCTCCATCGCTCCTTTCATAAGCTCATGAAGGCCATTTTCAAGTGAATGATACAAGCCATATAGGTGGAGTTGGAGTTTAAGATATTGACTAGAGTTGGGGACCCATATGGGATCTCAATTAGTGGCATTGGTAATTTGATCAATATCCTTAGATTTATGATTATTCATTAAGAAGCTAAGGTGCTTTTTTAAGACTCAAACCCCCACTATCTCAGTTTTGGGTAGCATAATTTTAGGTTTGATTTCATGGGGGTAAGGTGAAAATTTCAGAGTCTCCTCAGAGGTCCAAACAACCCCACCAAAATATTATTCATTACCATCTAACACATGTATGCACTGGTTAAGAAAGAAAGTTACCCTTCTACATAGTGTACAAGTGATTACCAATGTGCTTTCATTATTTTGGGGTTTCCATGGGGTTCATATGCATCCAAATTTTTTTGAACATGTTTCTCCATATTTTCACTTCAACTAAGGTTCTCCAATCATCTGAGTACTATTTTTACTAGTCTCTAAGTGTCATTTGTGCTCCTATCTTGAAAATTGTGCATATGGGATTACCTATGTAATAGTGGTTAAAAATACTTGTTTTCACTTTGTCATTGTTATTTTAGGGTATTAAAATCACAAATAAATAATTAATAATGGAACTCAATGCACTCTCCAATAAAGACTGGGACAAGTTCATTCACCCACAAGTCTGTAAACCTATAGGTGAGTATTCATGAGGCTTAAGGTTTCATTTTGAAGGTACTTAAGCCATGGAGAAGTGTTATATAGATTTATAAACATTAATTTGATCTTGGTAAACTCCATTTCCACCATAAAAAGGGAATGAATATACTATAGACCCCAAATTACATGCATAAGCCCTGTACATGAGCTAACTTGCCACAGGTACATATACAAGTGAGCAAAATTTGAGATGTCATGGTGCTTAGTTGAAGTCTATAAACTATTGAGGAAGATCATATGGGAATTGTATAAGAGTGGATACAATCATCAATATGACTAAGACTCAAATAATTATTTGTAGTAAGTTGTACAAGCAAAAAGGGGTAGACCTACAAGTTACAAACCTATAGGTCCCTATTTTGGACTAAAATTCAAGTCATATAAAGAGAATAGATGTGGAAACATGACTCAATATAGACATGTGAAGTAGACATGGTTAATGGAAAAATATAATATATTAAAGAGTAATAAAGGGTTGAAATGACTAATAATATAGCCATAATTTGAGTTCATAGGCTTAAGTATTCATACCCAATTTTGTGTACAAAGCTAAGAGGAGAAAAAAGTTTATAAAATGATATGAAATGTCATGAACATTGTAAGAAAGAGATAAATAAATATAGATAAAGTTTGGATACTATCAAGGTGTCCATGATATGGTTGAGAAGATAAATCTCTAATTTCATGACAAACTCTTCTCTAAAAGCCCCCTACATACAGGTCTAAATAGTCAAGGAATAAGTGTGTGCTTGTAGAGATATGAGGTTTTAAAAGAAGTTGAGAATGATCAAAAGTGTTGATCAAGTAATAAAAATCATATATATAACCTCAGACTCCATGCATAGTCAAACCTATAATGTCTACCTATAGGTCTGCTTAGATGAATTAAGTTGGTTTCAAACCTAAGAAGAAAAAGTAGTGACATATAGTGAAAATGGATTTTATGTGAGGTGGATGGACAAAGTGATCAAAAAATTTGAGGATAGTGATATCTAATGGAGGTAAAGAGCAAGATGACTAAATAAAACTCAATCTAACCATGCAGACATAGTTTTTCTCCATCTATAGGTTGCTAAGGAAGTAGGCTAGTTGTAAACCTAAAAAGAAGGTAGAGTGCATATGAGGAACATTAAATTATAAATCATGTGAATGGGAAAAATATGAAACCATTTAAATTCATGGTAATTCAAAATGATGATAATGAAATATTAATAAAAAAAGACTGGTCAAGATTCATCTTAACCCTGCACACACAGTCAAATGGATGTCTACAGGTCTAACTACCCTCATGGAGGTTTTTGAATATTTTGAGAGATTTAAGGGTATATGAGAGGTATGAAGGAAGGTATACCACTTGAATATGGTTTCATGGTGATAGGATGACTCATATAGATCCTTAGACCAAATGATAAAGTGAGGAAATGTAAATAAGTTCTATTCAAGCCTAATAGGCCTAAATTCAAACAACACAAACTTGTATGTATAGCTTGATGAATAATAGTATAATGAGGGTGTTTTGAGACCATAATGAATATAAGGAGGTGATATTAGTATCAAAAAAACATCAAATGAGGTTTCTAACTCTTTTGACAATGATAAAATGAAGCAAACACAATAGTTAGGGTTAATAATAATAGTTTGCTTGAGAACCCAAGGTATGGTTAAATGAATATGTGGAAGGCCTATAGAATTTATTAACAATATATATCATGGAAAAGTATCATGGAGGATGATACACACCTATTGAGGTCATTTAAAATTTAAAACTAAACTCAAAAAACCACTTACAAGCCTCAACTCTTCTTGACCTCATAATACATAGTCTTATCAACTCAAGATGCACTTTCTATTCCTAAAAATAGTAAAGAGAGTTTGAATGGTGACAAAATAAAATTTAGGATTATATGAAACCTTGTGTACTTTCAGTTTGTGGCATTGGTTAGTTGATTGATGCCCCATGTTTTATCAGTTATCCTTAAGAGTACAAGGCACTCACAAGTTGCTAAAGAGACCAAAAGTAACCTGATGAGAGAGAAAATAATTATAATGACTTTGAATGGATTGAATAAGCCTAAAAATGACATTAATGACCTTTATAAATCCCTTGATCACCTTCCCATGCCATTGGTTGACACACGTACAGGTATAGTGTATGGAAAAGGACTAGAGAAGACTGTCACAAGAATGCTTGGGAGGTTAGTACAAGGTTTCAGGAGCTCAAATTTGATATGGAGGATAATTAGGAGGTACCTAAAATAAATCACAAATTTTTTGGGGTTTCATATTTGTGGGAGGCCTATGGAGTCAAAATTTAGTTTCTAGGCAAGGAGGCCTAATTAAAGAGAGAGAATGGGACAAAAAAGACACTTTTACCTAGATTCAAGACCTAAAGTTTGGCATGGAGATATAAAGCCATACTGGGTACTCAAATATATGATAATTTTTTTAAAACATTCATACATATTTCTACACAAGGAGGTTTACACATTTTTAGGGCTACAAGGAATTAGACCAAATGAGAGATTTTGATGCAAAATAGAGCCTTGGGAGAGTTTTATGACTCAAAATGAGTTGTTTCAGATCTAATATGATGTGAATAGACCATATATATAGAGATAATGCATTGGAGAAGATGAAATCAACTTTTGATACTTGTAAGCAAGATTGGCCTAGTGAGGCAAAGAGACTTCAAAACACCTAGCAAGAGAATAAAGTGATGTGTTAAAGGGAACCTTTAGATATTAGTTGAAAGGTTTCAAAGTCAGAAAAAATATGTAACTAAACATGACTTGATGTTCAAGATTACCATTTGTCCTCTCACAAGCCAAGAGCAAGGGCAGTTTCAAAGAGCAAAGTAAGGTGTTAAGCCAAGTTTCAAGTTTCCATGCCACTTGTAGAAGGAGAGTATATTCAAGAGAGTAAACTTCTCTTCTAAGACATGTTGAGATAGTTTAATAATTCCCCTCTTGATTGTAACTCTCTTTGAGACTTGTATCTCTATCTCCTACACCCTTATCCCTTTCCCCCTCTTTATTTATAAATTGAGCCTTGATAGGCTAAGTTTGTATGCTCCACCTAGGTATGGGGAATCCCTACCCATTTTCAACCTTTAATCAATGAGAATAATTTGGCTTTACCTTTTCCATTGACTAGTTTCAATGTGTATGCTTGATTAGTTGTTATTGCTAAGTGATAGTCTTGCTTCCTTGGCATGTGTGTCTTTTTTTGCATTCATGTTTGATTTGGAATCCTTTTTTCAGGTATTGTAAAGTGTTTAAGTGAGGTGTAAGTGTTTAGTGAGTTATATTTTCAATAGTGTCATGTCATGACCTTTTGACTAGTCCTCTTATCCCAATCATTCTTCACAACCTTCATGAGAAACATTGATGAAGAGAGGCAGATTTATAATGTCATGTGCAAGTTAGTCTCTTGTTTGAAGTGCCTTCATAGTTGGTTTTTAGTGGTCAAATCATATTTTTTCCATCACCCCCATTAGAATAGGTTTTTCTCCCTTTTATTTTCAAGTGGTGGATTAATGTTTGAGCCTAAGTGATTCATAAAGGGTAGTTATCCCTCTAACCTAGAGATTCACCTCTCCAATAGGGTACCCATAACCTTGAGGTATTTCCATGTTACATCAAATTTGGAAGGCTTGAAGTACCTTTCAAAGGGTGAAAATTTGATTGATAACAATTCTAAGGGTCAATTTTTAAAACTTTGTTGGACCTATGATCTAGTAGGTGGTAATGTTGATGAACCTTCTAAGGTGGCTTTTAGGAATCCATACTACCCCTTCTCTTTACTTTGTTAGTATATTAGTTGCTATGGACGCATATGCTTTGTAATTCATCCCATGAGCATTTTATTTTATCCAACATTCATGAGAAGTAGTATTTGCCTAGATTTGACTTAGTATATAAGTGTTGAGGCAAATGGAGGCATCCACAAAATTGTTGTATTGAGCTTGCTTAAAGGAGGTTGCCCCCTTAAAGTGGCATGTGATGAATATAATCCCTTCAATATTTTTGCTAATATTTAAATCTATTATTTCATGCATTTTCATTATTTGCAGGAGGATCCTCTCATCTGGTATCAGAGTAATTTTTAGGGCCAGTTTTTTTCTTAGAAGTGTTTTTTTGTTTGACTGCAAAATTCATTTAAGTATTTTTATGTATCATAATAATCTATTTTGGATTAGGGTAAATACCTATCTACATAATAGTGGGAAGTGCTTGGGCATAAGCCCTAAAACTATGGGGAGTACCACAGGGACCTCAAAGTCACTATCCCATTGAGAGGACCTGCCAGTGAAAAGGGTAATGACCCCATCCTAATTGACTAGTTTACACCTGTGAGGAAAACCAAGAGCTATCATTTAGGGGTAAATCTATGGCCAATTTTTTTTTGGAGAGTGGTACTTGCTCAAACAACATTGGTGGCCAAAGAGATATCTTTAAAACCTTAGGCAACCATGGGAACTTGGGGCCCATTTATATCCATTTTAGGATATTACCAGTGGAATTTCAAAAAACTTACCATATCATATCTTCACATATTACCAACAAAGTATTAGTAGACTTTCCATACCAGTTTCAACATATTACCAATAGAGTATCAAAAAACTATCATATCTGATCTTTGTTTCGTATATTACCAATAGAGTATTAAAAGACTTGCCATACTAGTTTTAGCATATTATCGACAGAGTATCAAAAAATTGCCATATCAGATTTGTGTATATTACTAGTAAAATATCAGAAGACTTGTCATATTAGTTTCAAAATATTCCTAGAAAACTATCAATTTTAGATTTTTTTAGAATTTTGTCTATATCTCTCCATATATAGCCCCATTGATACTCAAACTTTATCCGAACACTTGAAATTCCATTCTCCATGTTTTCTTCCTTGAGGTTCCATATCTTGATTCCACTCCTAGTTCTTGCAAATCTCAATTTTCTCTTTTTTTAGGTTTTGCCATAACTTCTATTTTTGTTCATTTGCCTTGAAAATTTTCCACAATGGTCATCTCCCTTTTCTATTTCTTTGTCCCTCTTTGATAAATTTTATAGTTTTTTCATTTTCACTTCTGAAATCGCTCTCACCTTCATCAATCATACTCCCACTATGCAAAAAATAAGTAAAAGTACCTTTACCCCTTCTAATTTCACCCAAATTAAAACATTTCCTTACTAAAAATGTCTTAACTCGAGTTTTCCTACCCATTGAAAAAAAGAAAAAGAAAAAATCTCTTGTTTTAGCCATGGTAGTAACCCGAACAGGAGCAAAAAACATGGAAGATGAAATTATCACCCTCAAGACCCAAATCAAAGATCTTGATGAAAAAATTCTTGACCTCAATCTTCAACATACCACCTTGAACAACAGATGGCATCTAGAGTCCTCTTTAGACACTAAATTTTATTCTTTCAACAATTTTCATGGGTCAAAGCTTTATTTTTCTCAATTCAATGGTGTAGATCTGATTGGATGGATCTATCATGTAGAACAATATTTTAGTCTACATAATACTTTTGATGCCAATAAAGTCACACTTACATATTTTCACTTGAAACATGAAGCCATTCAATGGTAGCATTGGTATATCAAGGCTCATGACGAGCCAATATGGACCAATTTTTACACCCTCATTTTGCAACAGTTTGGCCTTAGTGATTTTGATGACTTCATTGGAACACTCACTAAACTTCACCAAATAGGAACCATGAGAGAATATCAAACATAATTTTAAAAATTGAACAATCACATAGAGGGATTGTCTGATGAATTATTCAAGAGTTTCTTTGTTAGTGGAGTGAAGAATGCAATTCAATCTAGGGTCAAAATGTTCTAACCCAACGCGATGATGGAAGCCTTAGGGTTGGCTAAGTTGGTAGAGGACAAGATCACAGCTTAGCAGTGATTCAAATCCAATTTTTCTCTATTTAAAAATCTAACTCCATAATGATCTCAAATAATTCTAGTGCCCAAAACTACTCCTATCAAGCATTTGACGGAAGCATAGATGCGAGCATGTAGAGAAAAAGGACTATGTTATAATTATGATGATAAATTCACTCATGGACATTGATGTGTTGAGAAAGATATCTACCTACTAGATGTGGAATCTCCACCCAAAACTAAAGTTTAGTAATATGCTCAGGATGTAATAGATGATTTGAAAGAAGTTGAGTTAGATGAACCAGAGATCTCTTTTCATGCCTTAGTAAGATTCACAACCCCAAAAACTAGGCAAGTTAGGGGTTACTTCAAAAATATCCCTCTCACAATACTCATTGATTCTGATAGCACTCATAACTTCATTGACCCTCATCACCAAAAAGACTGATTATTTTATCCATCCTTGTTCCAAATTTGAAGTCATGATTGCTAATGGGGGCACATTACCTTATAAATGGAAGTGTCATAATGTGCATATCTCTATTAGAGATTAAAAATTGTACTCTGACATGTTTTCCTTACCTGTAGGTGGATGTGATGTTATTTTTGGAGCCCAATGATTATGCACACTTAGACCCATCTTATGGGATTTTGCTTATCTTTGGATGCAATTTTTAGACAATGGGCAAAAACACACATTGAAAGGCTCACCCATAGGGTCTCTCAGTATCATAAGTTCACATTACATGGAAAATATTATTAAGAATAATTCACACAATGTCATTGCCCAGCTCCATTCCATTCAAATGCAACCATCAATGGTCTCCACTACTTCTGATCTATAAACCGTTATACATAGGTATGCATGTTTCTTTGCCAAACCAGTTAGATTGCCACCTTCATGGTCAAAGGACCATTGTATTCAAATACTTTTTGGAAGTGTTCCTCCTAACATTAAGCCCTACTACTATGTATTTCAATAAAATACTAAGATTGAGATGTTCATTTGATACTTATTGAAGCAAAGCATTATTCACCCCAGTACCAACCCATATTCTTCCTTAGTTCTCCTTGCCCATAAAAAAAATGGGCCATGGTGCATCTGCATTAACTTTTGAGCACTTAATCACATCACAATCAAGGATAAGTTTCTAATCCCCGTTATTGATGAGCTTCTTGATGAGTTTCATGACACTCATTTTTTTTCCAAGTTGGATTTCCACTCTAGATATCACCAGATCTGACTTCACAAGGATAATATCCCTAAGATAACTTTTCATATGCATGATGACCGCTATGAGTTTCTAGTCATTCCCTTTGGCCTCACTAATGCTCTTTCAACATTATAAGCATTGATAAATAAAATATTTTGTCCCTACCTACAAAATTTCATTATGGTCTTCTTTGATGATATCCTCATCTATAGTAAAACATGGTCTGAGCATCTCCAACATCTGGAGCACATACTATAACTTCTCTCTAATCATCATATTTGTGCAAAATATTCCAAATGTTCTTTTGGTTAGGATAAATTAGAGTATCTTGAGCATATTATTTTAGCCCATGGGGTTTAGGTGGATCTTGAAAAAATAGTTGCCATGACAAATTGGCCTTATCCTCAGACACTCAAGAGCCTCCATGGTTTTTTAGGGCTAACTGGATACTATCTTAAGTTTGTCAAAGATCATGGGAAGATTTTAGCTCCATTTATATCTATGTTGAAAAATGATGCTTTTACATGGACATAAGTTGTTGAGTGTGTATTTGAATAATTGAAATAAGTTATGTGTACTACACCTATTCTATCTATACTAGATTTTTCCAAGACCTTCACTATTGAGAGCGATGATTATGGCAATGGACTTGGTGTTATTCTCCTCTAAGAATCATGCCCCATTGCATTCACTAGTAAATTCCTTTCTAGTAATAACTTATTACTCTCCACTTATGAGAAGGAAATGATGGCCATTTTACATGCAGTACAAAAGTGGTGGCCATACCCACTGGGGAGTCATTTTTGCATCAAAATTGATCACCAAAGTCTGAAATATTTCCTAGAATAATGGGTCTCCACCCCATCATAATAAAAATGGGTTATCAAACTCATAAGTTATGACTATGAGATCAATTACAAGAAGGGTAAGGATAATATTATGGTTGATGCTCTATCTCGCACATTTATAGACCAAGCTTCTCTTTTAGCTATTTTGATGCCTATTATAAATTGGTTGGACATTGTACAATAGGGTTATGTCAATGAGTCCTCCTTATCTCAAATTATTCACTAGTTGGCCACTAACCCCTCTATCATACCACATTATTCTTGGGATGGTGTTTCTATATGATATAAGGGTCATCTGGTGCTTCCTCAGAGCACAGATCTTCAACAATATATATTTTATGAACTCCATGCTTCTTAATTTATAGGGCATTCAAGGTTTCTAAAAACTTATGAATAGACATGACGTAACTTATTTTGTAAGGGAATGAAAAAGGTAATTTAATAGACGGTGGCTAAATGTGATACCTACCAATGAAATAAGGGTGAAACAACACTCATTCTTAGGTTGCTTAAACCCTTGCCCATCCTTACCAGGATTTGGATAGTTATTTCTTTGGATTTCATTGAGGGCCTCCCTAAATTTAAAGGGAAAATAGTGATCTTGGTTATGGTTGATCACCTCTTCAAATATAGTCATTTTTATGCCCTCAACCATCCCTATATCACCTCCACAGTCACATAAATTTTCTTGGACCAAATTTTCCATCTTCATGGCATTATTTCTTCCATTGTCTTAGATCATGATGCAATCTTCACCAACCATTTTTAGATAGAACTATTTCAATGTACTGGTACCCAACTAAAGATGAGTTTTAGGTATCATATACAAATGGATGGCTAGATTGAAATTATCAACAAATGCTTGGAAACTTTCCTTTGTTACTTCACCTCATAACAACAACATCAGTGGGAAAAGTGGCTCCCTCTCACTGAATGGTGGTATAATACCTCCTACCACACTTCAACTAATATGACTCCATATGAAGTAGTCTATGGTCAAACACAACCAATGCTCCTTCCATATACCCCTAGTAGTTCACCAATTTAAGTAGTTGATATGATTTTCCAAACCCAAGATCAGATCCTCAATACCCTACAAGATAATCTTCATATGGCACAAAATAGAATGAAACAACAAGTTGATCAGCACCATTTTGAATGCACTTTTCATTTAGGTGATATGGTTTTTCTTCGCCTACATCCATACAAGAAATCCTCCCTAAAAATCAAAGGTCATCATAAGTTGGCTCCCGAGTTCTATGGGACATATAAGGTTCTCCAAAATCTTTGGTTTGTTACTTATAAGTTGGAGCTCCCACCTTCTTCTTGAGTTCACCTAGTATTTCATGTCTTTTATCTGAAGAATTTTTTTGGAACAAACATTAGAGTGCAAACTATTTTACCAAAACTTGATAATGAAGGATCCACACTTCTTGAGCTAGAGGAAATCCTAGATAGGCACAAATGCCAACTTTGCTCCCTCTCTATCATAGAGGTATTAATTCAGTGACATGGAATACAACTAGAGGATGAAACATTGGAACCATTATTTTAGATTCAGCTCCAATTCCCACATCTTAAGCTTTGAGGATAAAGATTTTTCTAAGAGGGAGGGGATGTTAGGAACCCATGCTACCCCTTCTCTTTACTTTGTTAGTATATTAGTTACTATGGATTCATATTCTTTATAAGTCATCCTATGAGCATTTTGTTTTATCCAACTTTTATGAGAATTAGTAGTTACCTAGATTTGACTTAGTATATAAGTAAGTGTTAAGGTCAATGAAGGCATCCATGAAATTATTGTATTGAGCTTACTCAAAGGAGTTTTTCCCCTCAAAGTGGCATGGGATCAATATAATCCCTTCAGTGTTTTTGCTAATTATATAAATATATTATTTCATGTATTTTTATTAAATAAATATGCTATTTTATGCATTTTCATTAATTTTTTGTAGGAAGATCCTCTCAGTGGCAAACATGGTAAATTTAACATATGACTTGGGGGAATTTTTCATGAGTTAAACTCAATTTGAATTCATAGATTGTGGTAATCATGCTAGATAAGGAGAACTTTGATTTATTTTAATTGACATAGAGTTTGATGGATATGTTGGGATTTATTTGTATGTTATAATTTTTTTTGCATTCATTTTGATGTACATCCATTGACTGGAGGATTCTAGTATATTTTTAGTGACAAGTTTAGTAGTGGAAAAACATGGCAAAGTGGGATAATTGTTAGCCTAGTCGTCAACAGAGTACTGGTAGACTTGGTAGTAAATTATAATCTAATATGTATGCAAGGTAGTTAATGCTCCCTCAAAATAAATAAAAAAATTGATTTTTATCCTTTTGATGGTTATTCTTTAGAAATTTCTTGGTGGAAATGACACTCTGTAAGTGAGAATAAGAATTTGAAAAAATAGAGGAAATTGTGTGCTTGTGTAGACAATGTAAGATATTTCTGACTAGTTTTTTTCAAAGTTTAGGTTTGAAATTTTGTTACTCTACATGGAAAAGGAAAGTCCACTGAGTTCATTTTTGTATTTCATGGATTTGGTTTCATGTAAATGGTAAAACAAACAATTGGAAATTTGATATAGTTTGAAACACTTACTTTGAGTTCATATATGATTATGTAGAAGTCATTTTGTTTGATGAAGTTTGGGTTTGACACATAATTTATTCTTGAAGAAACTTGATACTTATATGTATGCATGGTTACATTATCCAATTGAAAGGTTTCATGATGATTATTGAAGTCATGTAGAATAGTTTTGTTTTATTAGGATATAAAGGTATTTTGGGTATTTGATAGAAGCCTTGAGCTTTGATTTTCTTTTAAAAATTGGTTATGGCTTGATTATTTTCTATATTGATTCATTATTATATTTTGGGAGGTGAGATTTATATATGCAGATAGGTTTCAATTTTGTTTAAACATGGAGTTATTATGGGTATTTGACTAAATTTGTAAACATTGGTTTTCTCTTCATAAGGGTTTTGGTTGATGTTTTATATTTGGTAATAATCCTACAAGTTGATTTTTGTTTTCAAATGATATATGGGTGTTAGGTTTTGAAATGATATTTTAATATTTTTACTCATATATATGTAAAATGGTTCAATGGATATTATGAGGTGATGTTGTGCTCAGAAATATAGATGACTTTTTAAAATTTTCTTCCATTCAATTTATAGTAAGGAAAACATGGTTCATTGGTAAATGGTATATCAGATACAGTATGGAAAATTCATTTGTTATGATATCTCAGTTTCTTATTTGGTGTTGTTGATTTAATCTAAAAATGGGTTTTGATTAAAGACTATATATTTCTTAGGTATTTGAAGTTGTTTAAGTTTCAAATTGAAATGTGATTAAACTCAAAGATATGCTTGTAGAATTTACATTTGTTGATTAACTTGTATAAATATTATATTACTCATAGGTTGGTCATTCATGTTGTCTCTTGATATGAAATAGAGGATATTTGGCAACTTTGTTTTATTTTCTTATTGAGGAGGTTAATAAACTTATAGGCATATTTTTGAGATACAGATATGGGTCAATGTGATGTATTTTAGATTCAATTAAAAATAGATAGATCTAGTTGGTTGTTGACTGTAGGAATGATTTGTTGATTGGATAATATTTTGTTTGGTTGACATAGGCACTTGGTTTCAAGTAGAATATATATTTTTATATTTAAGATGTATCAATTTTTTTATTAATGAAATGGTTATTTAGCATGTGAATATGGTCAAACTTTTGATATGACATGTGGAAGGCATTCTAATATTTGAAGACTTTTTGAAATATAATAAGTTTATTTGACCAATAGTGAAGTTTTTATATAAGCTAAATTTCAATCTCATTTACTTAAATTTGTGCAAGAAAATTTTCTTTAAAATTAGATGGACATTTCTTTTGAGTTTTATATATATTAGTTAATTAATAGTTTGGTTTAAATTTTAGAAAGATGTCAGGTTGGACTCCATCTAGTTCTAATAATTCACATGATGATAACTGGGGACATAACCAAGAATGGCATGGAGAAGATACACCTCCATAAATATTTGTTCTTAGATTCATATTTTCAGGCAGAAGGATTGGTAGGGCTATTCTTAGATACTATAACCATGGAACATGTATGTCAATACATTTTGATGCATCAGACCCTACCTTTTAGAATATTTTGAATGCTTTGCCCTTTAATCTTATAAAAAACTGATGTAACTGAGGTTGGAGAGGAACTCTTTGAAGACCTCATTCTCATAAATAAATAATTCCAATTAGTTCTTCTCGACATATGCATACTAATTTACAATCTAATCAAAATCTCACTCCTTATCATTCTACTTAGTATCGAGAACCTATACCTCGAAATGAGTTACAATTGACTAAAAAATTATATTCTCATGATCTTGTGCCACTTAATACAAATATTTCATTGCCTAAACCTAATAATGTAGTTATAGGCTATTCTATGTTAAGCCTTGATGATTTTTCTTCAAACATACTTGATCAGTAAATAATAGTTCCTTAAATAAGTATAAGATAAGAGGTTAGTCCTAAAACATCCCCTATGATCACTAGGATGGTTAAGAAGGTGAAGTTAGAAGTTGACAATGAATATAGTGAAGGTGGTACTAAATCGGTAAAGTTTCCATGTATGACAATAACTTATATTGAATATGTGACAAATAGGGGTCATCCATTCATTGAAATGTTGTCTGATACAGAATATGAATGGATGGCTTGTCAAATTATATGGTTGATTTTGATGTTTTCATATACTTGATCATACTTTAGTATTTTGATGATGGATATTTTATTTGATACTTGACAACAATTGACTTATGTAGTAGTTGTTATTTTTATTTTTCAACATATATTACTGAATTTAATGGTTTAATGTATATGGATTTAATGTTTGATGTATTTAATGTTATTTAAATTGTTTAATTCATATTAATGTTTTGTATAGTTTGTTTATTTAAGTGGTAGTAATGACTAAGACCCCCCATCCATTTAGAGTTTTTTTTGGGTCTATTAATAGTAATTTTGATCGTATAGGCTTATTTAAAGCTTAAAAATACATTAAGTCATAACATAAATTAATTTGAGTTTATTAAAGTCAATTAGACTTAACAAATTTCTAATTGAAGTTAGTTATAATGTATTCTTCAACTATCTTTTGAGGAGATTGTTATAAAAGAATATCAAAGTGACATAAAGAGGGAGAAACATGTACACAGATATTCTTGAAGACTCTAAATTGCTTTAAAATTCATTCATCTTTATCTTTTATATGTAATATCTCTGAGATAATATAACTTTTGTAGATAGACTAATAATACATTCTTTGATGCTTGAGTAATACATTTAATCAATGCATATATATACAAATTTCTTTTTAGTTTATAAATTGATTATCTAAAGGTTCTTAGGTTTAATATTTTTATGGTGATTTTAGAGATGCAATCATATGGCATAATTCAAAGCACTTAACTTAAATTATGATGAATATATCATTATGTGCAACATATTACTAATCTATTCATATTGTATTAGTTGTTATTTTCAAAGATTTTGTACTCAAAATTTGTTTCTCCATAAAATATATGTTATTCTGATAAGATGATTCTTTATAGACTCGCAAATCTATTTTATTTCTCTTCATTTTACATAGTATTTGTTTCTTTTAGTTTAGATTTATGAGTTCAAGTTGAGATTAGATTAGTTATTTAATTATTTTAATTTACTTAATTTTACCGTATTTATTTTGTTGTGTTTTTATCTTATTATCATTTAGTTTATTTTTCTTTATTTATTTCCTTTCCAAAATTATTTAGATCTATTTATTTATTTAAATAGTTTATTTGAGAGTGTTGTTTTACTTTCATTTCTTGCATTAGTTGTTTAACATATAGGTTTAGTAGTTTTAATTATCTTTTATTTATCATATTTAGTTGTTTTAATCAAATATATTTTATTTCTTAGATTTAGTTAGTTTTATTTTTAGCTTAAGTTAGTTTAGTTTATTAATTATCTTTTAATAAGTATTTGTTATTTCTTCTCATTTAATCAACTTTTTGCATATTATAGTTTTCTTTCTTATCAAGTAGGTGTTTGATTAATTATGTTAGTTATTATTTTTGTTTCATTCTTTGGTTTTCATTGTCAGTTATTTTTTTGTCTTTTGGTTTCTTTTGTTTCTTTTCTTTGGATCTATTTTGAGTACAGCGTAAATATCAAAAGATTATAGACAATTAGATCAAACAAATATATTATAAGGAATAGAGATATTTCCTTCAAGATACTATCTTATCTATATGTTTTCTCTATCAAATAGGTTATATTAAATAATCATAATATATTTCCTTCATTTGATTTAAAGTGATATTTGATTTTTAAAATTATAATGGAGTATCTTTTGTTGTTTGACATACTTTTTATTTCCTAGAATATTTTTAAAAAACCCTTGCCATCTATAAGATCATTTGTGACTTATTAGATCCTAATTATTAGACTGGTATGATTCTATATTATCCTTCACGATAGGTGAAAGGGTTGATCATTGATGTTACAATTTTGATTGTCAACAAGTTCCTAACTACATCAATATGGCTGATGTCATCAGCATAGCCTACATTTGGGTATTTAATCACTATATATACAAGGCATATTTCATTACAAACATATGCATACATTAATTCACACCTATCTACTCTAATTTTTCTTACACATCTACCCTAATCACATTTGGAGGAGTCATAGGTAGAATTCTGCCTTGAAGGAAACTTGTCCTATGAAAGTCTTAGATTTATAATAGAATAAGTCATTAGGATTATTGTTAGGTATTCTACCAACCATTTTAGGTCTTCATAACCAAAAAATTCTTGTTAAAATAATTATTATCTAAGGGGAGATTGAGGCTCAATAGGACCCCAACAAGATAACTATTTATAACCTTGTGATCTTTCCTTTATTTCATCTAGTAGATAGATGTTTCTTGTTTATTAGGTAAATGTGTGTGTGTTTGTATCCTTGTCTATGTTCTTTTTACACTTATACTTAATTTGGTTATAGGATTTCTTAGACTTATCATTTAAGTAGCCTAGACCCCTAGTTATCTACCATGGCTCCTTACCCATTTTGATTATCCTAACCCTTCTCCTTTAGTTCACTTTACTTGCACAACTACTTATGTTACTTATTTACAATATATATTATTTACATTAAAGATCTAGTTAGATCCATCTCATTATGTCTTAGGCATAAAGGACTTGGAACCCTTTCCTTTGACATTGGTGATGGAGGTACTCCTCTTGCTAGTTTTATAGATCCATTAGTCACATCCTGAACATTAAGCATCATAATATATTTAGAGATAGCATAGATTCAAACTAATCCTAGCTTATGCATACACAACCTTGTATGACATCTGATAGTGTATTTACATATAACAATCTAAAATCTAGATCAATTCTAGGTAAAAATTTGATAGTTAAAAACATATTCAGTAGTATAGGTGGTACAGATTCAATTGTCTACCAAATACATCCAAGGCACATTCATTGGTGGATTGCAAAGCTATGAATCCATCCTTTTAGAATAAAACATCTAGATTTGGTAAGACCTACATAATCACCTCCAAATCATTATTCCAAACTCAAAATCACAAGATTATACCTAAGTGTGTCACATTTCTATCTTCTTTGTCACTTCATTACCATTACTTATCCTATATAATTTATTATTTTTAACACACTCGAGGTTATGATTTTTTTTATACTACATTTACTTAAGAAACATTTATGTCTATAGTTTTACCATTTCATT